>CAJQZM010041981.1:24284-36952 GCA_907164665.1 Colias nastes | reverse complement strand
AAAATCAAATGACCAAATTTACCCCGGCAACTGTCGAAAAATAAAAATAAATTCCGACTTTGTGGACCACCATTTTTGTACGGCATCTGTGTCATACTATTTCTATACTGCTTTTAAGCCATTATTCCGCAACGCCGTACAAAAATCATGGAGACAAGGGCATAAAATCTCTACCTGAACTTTCGAATTCTCATCTGCACTCAGGTGGACAGCTTACAAGTGCGACGTCATAGTGCTGAATCTTATTATTTTATGCTCTTATATCATTCTAGATAGGTCACCTGGTGGGTCAAATGACCCATAATTTTTTCAACATGGGCCTGTAGTCTATTGTTTTTAAGTCTTCTTTATATAACTGTATAAAATAAATTAACCAGTAGGTACGTAATTTACTTTATCAGCTACTGCCTGAATTCATAAAATATAGATACAGATGTACTATAAAAATGTTATTCATATCGTAACCGTGTACGTAATATGCTTAAGCGCTGAATTTTCACCAAAATTACTGACACCGTGAAATTGCCAATTAATTGGGACTGAAATCTTCACGAGTCATCTAAATAGTATGATACATCATAAGTTACCTATTTTCAGCTCCGCTATAAATAAAATTACACCAAAATATCGTATAAAGTTCTTCTATTTCCTTCACAGCTTACATAATACGTTTTATTCGTAATAACGACGCCCATATTTTCTCGGTGCAATATGGAAATAAAAGTATATTTATAGACATTTCAACCGTTCTTTATCCTATTTATAAACCCACATAATCTTATTAGGGATAGGTACGGTGTTTTGCAACTTACTACTACTAACTAACTTGCGTAAACTTCCTATTATTTTTCATAGCAATATGTTTTAATATTTATGTAGCTTTATTAAACAGATTTATACTTTAAAGTGCACATCTTTATCTTCATATCACACAACACTTATCAAACACCATAAGAACCCCAAACTAACCAACTTCGAAAAATCCCAACCACCATATATTTCGAGCACCTACATTTCCGCATTCGCTTCGCCCCGCTCGCCCCGCTCCCGCTCCACTCGGCGTGACAACGAGTTTAATAAAGAGCTTTCGAGCGCCGATCCGCCGCAGCCAATAACATCACTTGCTGTCACTGCGCTTGATGCCCAGCCACTATTATTGGGAGAACGACTTCTCGAACAAAATTTCTAAACGCTAGGCATTAAACGCGCGCTTTTTGAAGTAATATTTAGAACTAGAGTTGACATATATTTCTACAATCTACATCATCGTTACGTCATGGTATCTACGTAAAACAAATTGCAAGTAATAAATTTGACAGATCTTTGTGCTTTACATAATTTCATTCAAAGCATTTTAGTTAATTTTTTAATTTAACCTAATATAAACCTTAGCATTGATAAACGCATATATTAAGCAATGAAGTATACCTACCTAATGAACTACATTATTCCACATTTAACGCTTAACAAGCACACTTCATTAAAAGTATAAAATTTAATACTCATCCGTCACATCTACATAGGAGGCACATCAGTATGAAAATAGGCACAGTTAAAATTGCCACTTGAACCCAACGTCTCCCGTTCCTTACGATATTAATATTGCACGTATTCCCGGGAAGCCCTCGTTCACGTCCCAGCAGGTAATTTCCCAAAGAGATTCAAAGACGGCGGCTCTGTTTATCAAACAAATGGTCTCCGTCAGTCACTCGAGAGCCATTACGTCCCTCGTTAGCGGTCACATTCAGCCTCTATCGGCGAGATTGCTATCCTGAAGCCCCGCCTTTGTGCTGGATTCAATCAGCTCGGATTGGGAGGCCGAGCCGCGGCCGTAATTAATCTGTTTCCTCTATAGAGTGACGGTTATAGCGATACGCGATAGCAATAATGAGAACACGCGACACGATTCATTACGGTCTCCAAATTTCCAATAGTATCGAGTCGAGAACAAAACTGGAATGGACAATAATTGATGATTGTCGAAACAGTTTCATGACGATTGTCTCGACGTAACATTTCGAGGCTGCATTAATTAGAATGTAACAGCGATGGATATATAGGTACCTACCTCCGATACGGTATATCTATCTACATACAATAGGTACTTATACGTTAACATCTAACTTCATAATACAAAAATACGATATCATTTACAATTGTGTGAAA
Source organism: Colias nastes (assembly GCA_907164665.1). NCBI lineage: Eukaryota > Metazoa > Arthropoda > Insecta > Lepidoptera > Pieridae > Colias > Colias nastes. The sequence goes on along the minus strand of CAJQZM010041981.1, from coordinate 34,786 downwards.
ATAACATGTGTTCATACTCTACCATATAGCTCAGACACGACAACGTACCTAGACTACAAAGAAAGCAACCTTTGTATTGAATCCTTTGTATAAAATGTTGCTTACGCACTATCACTTACCATCCGATCGCTTTGAGTCTTATGCATCTTGTAGGTGTTGTAGCTTTGTATCATGTTCTCAAAACAACCCTTTGTTTGATGTTGTCTTTATAATCTCGGTCATTCATTGTTTTATTTAATAAAGAGGTAAAGAATAAATTTCATCATAATAATATGTACCTACTAACAATTTTGAATTTAGGATCAAACTCCAGTGCCATTCTTCATAGGTATAAAAATCGATAAAATAGTTTATGTGAGCATACTCCATTTCTGTAAGTGTAGGTAGTAGGTAATGCCACGGCTATTTAAACCAGCATGATATACCTACTCTGACATTTTTAACCAAATTAAAAAAAAGGAGGAGGTTATCAATTCGGCTGGTATATATATTTTTTTTACCTACTTAAATCCACTTAAAAATAAAAAAATAAGTCTTAATTACTTGAAAAACATGAATTTTATCTATAGGTTTTATCGTTAAGACATTCAGCTCAATATAATTCATGTTCAAAGCAGTATCTATTCAAGACTATAGTTATATATCTATGCCCTTTTAAATAAGGACATGATGGTTCAGACAATCCGCCCGTACCGAAACCTGAAGGTACATATCTATAGGCTCTAACTAGAAACGGACAGACCGACGGCCACAAATAGGGTTAACTGGTCAACGCGTAATGAATCGCCCCGGGGCCTGACACACCTTCGCAAATAGAATTGTTTTAATTGCGAATCCGTTTATTGAAAGCTCATAATTAGTATTGAAAAGCTTTATTAACATTTTAATGGCGCGGCCATAAAGTATTCAGCGTGAACACTAAAGTTGTTAACATTTTAGGGACGTGTTACTCTGAGTGTACCTATTTTAATTTTCGATACCATATCATGCTGCATGATTTATGTTCATTAATTTTCAATGTTTAAATTATAAATTCATCAATAATTACGGCTTGTATTTAAATGTATAGTCGATATTTTTAATAAGCTATGAAGTACCTATATGTAAATAGCAAATTACAGCATGTATTAGTAGTCCATTGAAAAGTTACATTTGGGGTTGCGTTTTTGAGTGGACGCAATTTTATTTTTTTGATGTGTAGGGGGGGTCAGTGTGAAGCTATCACCAAGTTTGTGGGGTCGCCACCCTTGTCCCACGGCCGCCATCTTGAAAAGAGCGGTTGATATGGTTTTTACGATATATCTCTTAAACTATTTATCTGATAAAAAAACACTTTTAGCATTATTTGTTGCAAATTAAATTCTCTACAACTTTGTTCCAGTAACTTTTTGTCGTAGAACTATAAATAAAAAAGTTATAAGCGAAAATGTTCAGAAATTAGAGATATTTATATTTTTCAATAAAACTTTTTTTTATCATTTTACGAAGAAATGTAATCAGACCATTTTTGTAGATTGTTATTCGAGGAACAACTTTTATACAAAACATTTTTTCATTACGTCAATAGCTAAGGTTTTACAGCGCTCCGAAGTGAGTACTATTTTTCAGTGCTATTAGCTATACAATATACATTATACATATATGTATGTATATTATGTGTGTACTAATAATAATTTGTCGTCAGTAATTGTTTTTTTCTGTTATAATAATATTTTTAATAATTAATTTTGCAATATTATTAATTATATAATTATTGACTCTTTTCTCCACCACCCAGGAGGTAGAGTCTGGAAGCACTTTTTTTTTACGTCGTAAATCAGGGCTGAAACGTTCTGCAGTGTGCTTCCATTGTTCTGGAGTCTGGGGAAAGAGCCAATAGCCAATATATGTATAGTTAAGAGTACTGAAAAATAGTACTCACTTCAGAGCGCTGTAAAACCTTAGCTATTGACGTAATTAAAAAATGTTGTAAATAAAAGTTGTTCCTCGAAAAACAATCTACAAAAATGGTCTGATATAATTTCTTCGTAAAATGATAAAAAAAAAAATTATCGAAAAATATAAATAGCTCTAATTTTTTAACATTTTCGCTTATAACATTTTTATTTATAGTTCTACGACAAAAAGTTACTGGACCAAAGTTGTAGAGAATTTAATTTGCAACTCATAATGCTAACAATTTTTTTTATCAGATAAATAGTTTAAGAGATATATCGTTAAAACCATTTCAACCACAATTTTCAAGATGGCGGCCGTGGGACAGGGGTGGCGACCCCACAAACTTGGTTTTAGCTTCACACTGACCCCCCCTACACACCCAAAAAATAAAATTGCGTCCTCTAAAAAACACAAGGTTAGGCTTAAAAAATGTAACATTTCAATGGACTATAGGTATAAAATTCAATGTCACGGATGAATTCTACACATACCCGTGGCCCCGTCGTTGATGCGGCTTGACGGAACACAGTGGGGTTTTGGTCGGTAGGAATCCGACATAACCCACGGCCTCTTCCCCGGAGGCCGTGGGTATCTATGCAAGATTTCCCCACTAAAAAAAAAAAAGGTATAAAATTCAATGAAAAACATCCATAAAATAAAATCTCAACGCTATCAACGTTACCTAAAAGGTACATTCCAAGTTAAACCCTATAAATGTTGTTGAAAGTATCCCCTTCAATCGCAAATGATCCCAACAAATTTTAATTAACTGAACTCATTAAAAATACCGCTTTACGTTAAGTTTCAAGTACACACAAAGTTAATTCAGCGACATTTAAATTTTAATGGAGCGCTCCGAGTGACCTCACATGTGAGGGCCGCTAGGCCGACTTAAAAGCTTAAGAAAAACAACAACGATATTCTTAATCGTATATGTTCAAAATGTTGTTTAATAAGATTAGGATTAAGAGTCGCTTTTTTAAGTTGGTTGATGAAACAAGTAACCAAAAATTTAATCATATTTTTTTATTAAAAGCGAGCACTTAGTCCTACAAATGAAAATATATTTCTTGTCTACATTTGCGGAAGAAACATACTCATATAATAGCTTAAATATGTAAATTTCATTCCTAAGAGGATGGTCTCTCGCGAAATTCCTCGATTCTATCCTAGTATTAGAATTGAGGTAGCGACTCTTAATTACCATAATATTTCACACGAGTCTAATAAAATTAATATTATAGTCGTATAGAGATAAACTACGATAACATGGCGCGCCCCTCCAAAATTCAAAACGTTTGAAAGTATTTGTGAAAGTATTTACAATGCACCACCAAGATTCACAACGCATGTGTGCGTAATGAGACGGCCGTCAAACAAAAACAAATCCACGGATTTGTTGCTCGACTAGTCACGCTCTAATCGCTCAATATTATTAGTAATGGCGCTGCACTGACGTATTCTATGAAAACGACACGTGCGTTGTCTTGGGCGCTTGGCAACTTATGATTAGTTGACCAACAAATCTGGTAATAAGTGAGATATTACGAGTACTGTACGAGTAAAGACGAATACGTACAACTACATACAAACTCCTTCGTAAGGATGTCACTACACACATTGAAACAGTAATTTGGAGGGGCGCGCCATGTTATCGTAGTTTATCTCTACCTATTCACAATATTTTGTACTTGCTCTAGCGCTGAATAAAAAAAGCTCAAATAAAACAGGCACTACGGCAGGATTTTCTGCTTCACAGCAGTATTGTTTTAAATCAAGTAATGGGATAGCAAATTACAAACTTCCCAAGCTTGTTTTTCACGAAGCACAGCCCTAGGTGTGAAATGTGCATTTTTAATGCATTTCTACTAAAAAGCTCAGACAGTTTCGTTTGGCCTGCGGAAATATGACACAAACATGTCACTATATTTTTGCGAGAAATATGTAAACGAGAGAAACTTATGCGCTGAATATTTATAACTTGAGCTACGTACAATTTGTTTGATATATCAAATTTCAAAGTTACTTACTTCATACAGTTAGAATAAGATTTTGTCAGAAAACATAATATTTGTGAATAGTAAACGATAAACAGAAAACAATACTCATGGTTGTTGACATTACCTATTGTTATTTTATTATACCTAGATCCTTTACTGAATAAAAATCATTACGACTTATTTTAACTCGATAATGCTTAAATTGACATACTCTACACCTTACAAATTCCTATTATTTAGTCGTCCTCCGATCTGTACCAATTTACAACACAGTACGTTTATCAATACAAGAAACACCCTACACAAATGATATACCTACCAATCCAGTACGTAATGAGTCAAGCCTGTGACAGTACACAGTATACAGCACACAGGCAGTACACACACAGGTGGGTCGCTCGCGCGGGTCAGGGCGCATCGATCCGCCGCCTGCACCTTCCACTTATTGGATCAGCGCCTAATCCCTCACGGCCACCGCGATGTGTGTGTAATAACTGCGCTTCTATGGTCACATATTTATGTATTATAGCTAGTATTGAAGCAATTGTCCAGAGCAAAAATTGGCATTGTAATTTGTAATGTGCCTTTCTCAATTTAAGACGTTTGATAAACATTCTATGTCGACAGAAAAGATGATGCCATAATTCTTATCTGAAAATGTCAACAGAATGAAATAGTAAAAATAAGTAAACACAAGTAGATAATTACTACATGGGAAAACACACCTACTTATTACCTACTTCTTTTAGACAAATATCATCATCATTTAATAGATTTAGTAGTTATACGCTATTCGATTTTTTTTAATTGGTAATTTTTCAGTACAATTTTCATGTTACATTCCTCACGATTTTAAAAAAGTGTTAGTACAGAACAGAATTCTAAAGCTTATTCCATTTTTCATACTCAAATCAATAAATACCAATAGAAGTAGGGATCAACAGGTGTGAAATACAGCACTTTCGCATTTCAACAATTTCTTTGAAGCATTCTCCATTGCATTTCCCCATGGTTATGAAAAATATATACGGCCTATAGCGTGTGTTTCTGATAGACAAATTCAATAGATCTCATCATATTGAAGTGTTTTCTTCAATACAAATCATAGACGAACATTTCGTACAGATAATTAATTTTCTCCATATATCTCTAAAGAGTAAAATTTACTTTTTTTTTCTTATAACAAAGAATAAAACACCAAGCATTGTTTTATTCGATAGTTATACACTATAGAGGGAGAACTATAGTGACCCCATTAAGCTTGCTTCCAAATGTATGACGGTCCGGAAAGGTCGGCGCGGCCCGGTCGCACCCTGCCGCTGTTTGCTAACACAAGTGTTTGAAAACCAATATGCGACGTCTTAATTATATCGAATACTAGCCGCTTGACCCGACTCCGTCCGGCTTGACCCGGGATACAAACACTCTAGAATAATGTAGCTGGTAAAGACATTTTTCATATTGGTCAAGTAATGTCGAGTTTATTCGATACAATAATTATTATAAAAATTATTATTAACTAAAAGTAGAATAAAGAAATTGAAGCCAAAACATGATTTATAATCAAATCAATTAGAAAATGATTTCCTAATTTCCTGAACATTTGTCAGTCCATATTTGCAACAGCTATTTTATTAACTGACCATAAATATTTGAGCAGAAATACAATTAAGAAAAGCCAAGCCCGTACCGAGACAACCCAATAAGGTACGTGTTGAAGTTACGAACACACCCCAAAACCGCCACAGCAATTTGCAAAAACGTTAGAAGGTCACGGACTGACATACACATTAAAATTAATAACAAACCTATACGTTACCTACCTACTTAAAAAAACGGTATCGCCGTTTTAACTCGGGAGCTTAATTTAACACCTAATTAAAATTACAATATAAAGAAGAAGGTACGTAAACATAATAGCATAATCATCTAAAAGGTTAAAAGAAAAGAACTGCGGTATTTTTTGCCATCTTGTTCATCATTTATTTTAAAACGAGACCCCAAAACCAATTGCGTATATGTTCAATTTTTCATATTATCTTTATGAATCCGAAAAAGTTAGTGTCAACGTGACAAGTCTGTCAGTGTTTTTCATCATACTCCGAAACATATATCTTACATATATTTTCAAAAATAACATACACTTACAACAGCAAACATGTAATTCAACACCTATTTATCAAACACTCAAGTACTAATTACCTCGATCGCCCCACTTCATACCAAAGGTTCGAGCCTATAATAACGAAGCGTGAAATCAATATTTCAATGTCCGTTACATAAACAGAGACTAGTATAATAGCATAACATGTCCTAGAAAGTATTGATTAGCTGTTCACTGTCAATATTGACTGGCGGTAATCTCTAGAAGGCATCTCTGAGCAGGCATCGCTGCACTAACATTACGTTCACGTGAATGCAACTGATCGGATTTGCTTGCTGATCTTCAAGGTTGAATTACGATCGATGCTGATGTGACGTAATTGAATAAATGTGCCCGGAAGATTGATGTGACTATTTAGTTTGAAACTAAGCAAAACTTGTAAAGGCAGAAAAAAATAACACTAGAAAATAGTCACCTTTATTTCAGTTTTGTCGCTTACGACGGGATCTCAAATTAAATGGTAGTCTAAGCACTTTACTAGCTATTTACATTACCTACTAGCTATTTACATTACTAGCTATTTACATACGAATTGTTTATTTTTCATATTGTTCGTTCGAATGCATTGAATTTAAGACATATGAAAATTGTTGACGCCAATTACTTATTATACAAAAGTTATTCATAGTCTGTCACACGTACAAAAGCCCGTAATGAAGCCATCAATCTGAATGTACATTAGTATCTAATATGCATCCAATTAAACATGCAAAGCACTGCAAATCAGCAGCTCACTGCATCATAGATCAGAGGAACACACGTATTGTGGTGGTGCGAGCCTAATTTGTAACTATACAAGACGGGCCATGTTTGCGAGCTGAGTTGGATATACCTTACTAATTCATCAATGTATAGGTATGCTTTAAAACTTAGTTCATATACCTACCTAATATTTTATTCACATTCTAAAGCCATTTTATAATAATAATTATTACGATAGGTAAAAATTGTTTTAATGGAACAGTTTTCACGCGAGAAAATAAGAGAATAACTACTTTAATGCATTTATTGGAATTAATAATCCCTAAGAATTACCTTATAGAGATTAAAATTAAAATCATTCCACCTCTTCTATATATCTATCCATATTAAGGAATGAATGAAGAACAAATTAGCAATATATAATCAAATAAGATAACGTTGATAATAATGCTCTTAAAACTATTCGCTCATGATTATAAACTGAATTTCCAGAGTGACTTCGAACTAACATCATGACGTGTAAATAATGAAAGCCAACATTTCTCATTAGAAGCTACTTGCGACTATCAACTAATTGAATTGCTGAACAAAATCAGATGCTATTAAACATGGCTTCTAATATAATTAAGCACAACGTCAGAAGTCACAACTAATGTAGGTGGTTAATTAAAAAAAAACAGTAAAGGGCATAAACTTAGAAATTAAAGTGTGGCTGAAGATCTTGTAGATTATATTTTAAGGATTAATAGGACATATTAATTAGCTAAAATTACATTTTTACATATTTTTCTAAATGGCAAGATACGTATAAACGCTCTCAACTTGATAGGCCGTTAATCACCCGTTAATGCACCCAGTTTGACAAGTTCTGCTTGTTAGAAAATTGTAATTACTCGAAGAATTTTACCTGCAACTTACAAGAAAAGCCAGTATGACGTTCTTTGAATATTAATTCTAACATTATGGCGGAGATAAAAAGTGATGTAGAGCATTAGACAGTGTTGTAAAATATTGAAAATATTTTTTAACATCACAGACCGTTAATTCAACCCGTATATAATGTCGCACACATCTGTGGTTGAATTTGCTATTTGATTTAATGACTAGCGCGTTCATTAAATAACGATATTTAATTGAATGACTAAAGGACAACTCGTTGTTTAATGTAACGTTCAACGTCTTGATTGTTCGTCATTTAGCGTAGTCTAATAGCAAATTTCAACCAGATGACGGCGATATAAATACTATCTAATAACAAACTCAAACAAAAAATAACTCCTATTATGCACAAAATGAATGTCCAGAATCCAGATTCATAAAGAGTATACCGTACGTGTCTAATCATGATTCGCTTTTACCGCGTGTGAGCAGCAGCAACACAGGCTGTGCTAATGACAATAATTAATGCTCAGCTATGCCTAATGAGGTGTAGCGGACGTCGTATCGACCCGTGGCCGGCGCGGCCCGCTGCTCGCTGCGCTTGTGGCCGAACAAGTTATAGGCTGAAGCGATTTTTGTTTGTTCGATAATAAGATATAGAACTACACAGACACGTTAAAGACAACAATGTATCGTCGTTTTGAAAGAAGTTTGTGGAACATAAATAATTAATTTTGTATCAAATCGATATTTAGTGTGTTGCTACAAAAATTGGTAAAGTAAAGTATAGGTACATTTAAATAATCGATAGTTAAATACTGAAAAACACACACACAGAAACAGTCTTACAATATAGCATATTATTTATCCACGTGAGAAAGTTTAATCCGTTCCGCAATAATAAATCTCTTATCGTAACTTATAAATTCCTCGATAACGAACGTAAATGATACTATCGCATGGCAAAAATATTTCTCAACGATTTATATTCCTCTTTATTTACATTTCTTTCATCATAACGTTACACTAAAAGCCCTCCTGCAGTTATCATGGATACACAGTAAACAGATAATTAATGAGTGTTGAGTTATTGAATAAAAACTATATAATATTCGCCACACATAGCTTGTAACATCACGATTCGCGCGCGAGGGCACTTAGCTGTGCGGATTTTGTAAACGAATGCACCGGAAAGAGCGCTCTTTGATACAAGGTTAATCATAACTATATCACTGGCAATTAATATACCTACGCGACATTTTCAGAGCATAACAACTGTGGCATAACATTTATCGTGAAAATGTTTACGAGCATATTAATTGAGCGCAGCGAATGAAAAGAAAATATGACAGTAAAGTACGCGTTTCAATATATTTAATATTTTTCCCGCTGCAATTTCACCGCATTTTGATGGAAATCCATACTAATATTATAAATGCGAAAGTAACTCTGTCTGTCTGTCTGTTACTCAATCACGCCTTAACTGTTGAACCAATTTGCATGAAATTTGGTATAGAGATATTTTGATACCCGAGAAAGGACATAGGCTACTTTTTACCCCGGACATAGGATAGGTTTTATCCCGGAAATCCCACGGGAACGGGAACTATGCGGGTTTTTCTTTGACTGCGCGGTCGAAGCCGCGGGTGGAAAGCTAGTGAAAATATAAATTGAACACATTTCATGCGACGTATTTAATCAAACCAAAACTAACTATATTTTCGTTTCACAAATAGAAACGGGTAAGTTTCAAAAGGTTGCATAACTAATATATTGCACATTATAAAAGTAAATTCCCTTGTGTCCACACGTGAGACCATAGTGCGAGTAGTAGAATTGTACATTTGTTGCATTGACCCATTTCTACGGGCAAGTAGAAAATCAACCGGACTCTCAAACAAAAAAAAAACATTTTTAGAAAATAAAATATATATTCTTTCCTTAAAGTAGTAATAGTTAGATGCTGCTAAATCGGTAAGACAATCTTTGCTTAGTATTTTCCCTAATCCCGTTAAACAATAGCCAGCACTTGAAGCATTAATTGTTAAAACGAGAAGAGACAAAGTGACGCGAAGTTGGCTCGCCGCCCAATCTTCATTACCGCCGTCTCCGACAATTGGAATCTTGTCGCTTTCATTTCTTACACGCTACTTGCTACCATTTCTCATTACGGCCATTACAAAAATAATAAGGGTTATTCGCTGAGAAAAGGAATTCGCATTTGTACCCAACTATTCAACTGTTACAATTTCGTGTGAATTTTTATGGCTGCGTGTCGTTGACCCCAATTAGACTTGATTTGTTTGACGTGTGGGTTTCCTGCACGCCTTACCCTTAACTATAAAATTGTTATTATTATCCTGCAGTTGATATTAATGTAATAAATGATAAAACTCGTGTTACACTCCGAAAATTTCCTGCCGTTTGAGCATTCAATTAGTGGCAACCTCAAATTTTAACAAATAATTAAGTAATATTTTTAGATAGATTGTTAAGGAATAATTATTATCTATGTTAAAGCTTACTAAATAAAACAAGATATATTTTATTATTAAGCACAATAATACCTATATATAAAATAATGAAATCGGCAACCTTGAGTAGGCACAAATTAAATCATTGAATATACTTATCAGATTTCCTTCAGCTAAATATTTTAATAGATAATATTCAAAAGTACCTACATCCTCGGAATTTTTATTTATCCTCTGGTACGCTAAGTGTAACAAATTCACGAAGCATAACGCACAATAAATGTAACATAATTGAGTGCTCTACAGTAACGGTAGTTGTAACTTAAAAGCATAAAAGAAAACCTA
>CAJQZM010041980.1:40657-53629 GCA_907164665.1 Colias nastes | reverse complement strand
ATAACGATGCACGATACGGTAAAAATGGTCAGGACTTAATTTGTAGAACATAAAAAAAGTAACAAAAAGTGTCTTATAAGTGATTTCCGAATTTCATCGGATAGCCGAGTTATTGCCGAAAAACCAAATTTACCCCTTTTTTCAAGATGGCGGCGAAAGCTCATATGAAATTTTGGTCGAAAAACTCAAGTTAAGCTTTTCTAGGCATCCCCTACAATATATCAAAAAATTAGATGCGCAAGTTCACTTTCTTTTTTAAATGTATATAATGAGTGGACTATAACAAGAAAAAGCTAGGCGAGGCAATAGTTCGAGTTTTACAGACTGTGAAGTTAGTGGAGTGCATTAAGCAGACCAAGTTGTCTGAAAGCCGCTTGCATGTTTAAGACAAGTTGCCACGTTAAAACTTAAACCAACGCTTGCTTCTGTTGACCTCTGCTGAATACTAAGATTTATTTATGAAACAATAATATGCTCTGGCGAGAACGTTAACCTGACCTACTTCTGAATCGTTGTATTTCGTTGAAATGGCAGTTATCCAGCATTAAACGAATCTCATTTAAAAGTTTTTCTACATTTAATTGAACTGTAATAAGGTATCATTACAGAGATTAAACTAAAAGTTTTAATTATTTAATCCTTTATTTTACCCAAGTTTTAAGGACGCTATAACGTATTTTTACAAAAACACGCTGTTTTTCGGTACCATTTTAACTTAAAGCAATTACACGTGAGAACATAGTAATATCTTAATTTAAAGATAATATATTCAGCTCTACGTTCATCTTATAAAAATTGTACGACGTCATACAAAATTGTCGCTGAAATACGTTTTTTCCATCACAATAAACGCATAAAATGCAAAAAAATGGGGTCTAAAACGGTACCATTTTAGGAAAATTAAGAGCCTAATCTATCTTCTTAACTATATCTTATTGAGGGATATATAGTCCTTTATATATGGTGTAATTTTTATGAATCTAAATCAAAATTTTAATTCAATAATGAGCTAAATTAAAAATACTTGTCGATTTCTTCATACATTTTGTTCTCGCGGTTCGTCAGACCGCGCTCAGAAGCGCTCTTGGAAGGACGGGTGTATCGCTCCTCGTGCCAAAAATAAAAACGAAATAAAAAAGATTATTGTGCGTGCACTGTCTTTTTCGTGATTTGAAATATTTGATACTTTATAAGAGTAAACTGTATAAGTTTCATATTCCAATTATTTGTAATTTAAAATTATGTTTTAAAAATTACCTTGCCTGAGATCCTCTTTTTTATGGGTTGTTGAATAGATTGGTGGGGTAAAACAATTCAAGATGGCGTCGACGAAAATTTGGCCTTTTTTCGTGATGGGTGTCATTTTCATAGTTTTTGGGGTAGCTATTACCGAATATGAGGTCAAAACTGAAATCCAAGATGGCGCCGACGAAAATTGTACATCTTTTCGTCATGGGTGTCATTTTCATGGTTTTTGGGGTAGCTATTAACCAATATGAGGTCAAAACTAAAATCCAAGATGGCGCCGACGAAAAATTTGACATATTTTCGTCATGGTTGTCATTTTCATGGTTTTTGGGGTAGCTATTAACGAATAATTGGTCAAAACTATAATCCAAGATGGCGCTGACAAAAATTTGACTTTTTTTCGTGATGGGTGTCATTTTCATGGTTTTTGGGGTAGCTATTAACGAATATGAGGTCAAAATTATAATCCAAGATGGTGCCGACGAAAATTTTACATCTTTTCGTCATGGGTGTCATTTTCATGGTTTTTGGGGTAGCTATTAACGAATATGAGGTCAAAACTATAATCCAAGATGGCACCGACAAAAATTTTACATCTTTTCGTCATGGGTGTCATTTTCATGGTTTTTGGGGTAGCTATTAACCAATATGAGGTCAAAACTGAAATCCAAGATGGCGCCGACGAAAATTTTACATATTTTCGTCATGGGTGTCATTATCATGGTTTTTGGGGTAGCTATTAACCAATTTGAGGTCAAAACTAAAATCCAAGATGGCGCCGACGAAAAATTTGACATCTTTTCATCATGGGTGTCATTTTCATGGTTTTTGGGGTATCTATTAACGAATATGAGGTCAAAACTATAATCCAAGATGGCGCTGACGAAAATTTGTCATTTTTCGTGATGGGCGTCATTTTCATGGTTTTTGGGGTATCTATTAACGAATATGAGGTCAAAACTATAATCCAAGATGGCGCTGACGAAAATTTGACATTTTTCGTGATGGGTGTCATTTTCATGGTTTTTGGGGTAGCTATTAACGAATATGAGGTCAAAACTAAAATCCAAGATGGTCGTCGAATTTCAAGATCGCGTCATGGTAATACTGTCGCGTTATGGAGCAAGGCGGCGATTTTGGTATCTATGAATCTCGCCAAAGAAGTTTCACTCCTGACACGTTTTCTCGGCACACACGTTCTTTTTTATTTTATTCTCTTCGTTTAAATGTTTTAGATAAACTTTATTTTAAATAAAGTTTAGCGAATATATTTAAAGAATATATTTAAAGTTAATAATATCTGTCAGAATATTAACATGATTGCCACAGAGTTGCGTTTTATATTAAATTTCTAAATATGCATTTCAATGTTCTTTAAAATTGTTTTTTTAAGACTTTCTACAAAACTGTGGTTGTTAACGTTTTTGTTATTATATTTAAGTTTACTTTAAAGGAGTAAGAAAAATATACCTAATTATCGACGGTTACATTGGGGATTTGGTAATAGCTGTCTCAAAAACCTTGAAAATGACACCCATGCCGAAAAGATGTAAAAGTTTCGTCGACACCATCTTCGATTTTAGTTTTGACCTCATGTTGGTTAATAGCTACCCCAAAAACCATGAAAATGACAGCCGTGTCGAAAAGATGTAAAATTTTCGTCGGTGCCATCTTGGATTTTAGTTTTGACCTCATATTGGTTAATAGATACCCCAATAACCATGAAAATGACACCCATGACGAAAATATGTAAAATTTTCGTCGGCGCCATCTTGGATTTTAGTTTTGACCTCATATTGGTTAATAGCTACCCCAAAAACCATGAAAATGACACCCGTGACGAAATGATGTAAAATTTTCGTCGGCGCCATCTTCGATTTTAGTTTTGACCTCATATTGGTTAATAGCTACCCCAAAAACCATGAAAATGACACCCATGTCGAAAAAATGTAAAATTTTCGTCGGCGCCATCTTGGATTTTAGTTTTGACCTCATATTCGTTAATAGCTACCCCAATAACCATGAAAATGACACCCATGACGAAAATATGTAAATTTTTTGTCGGCGCCATCTTGGATTTTAGTTTTGACCTCATATTGGTTAATAGCTACCCCAAAAACCATGAAAATGACACCCGTGACGAAATGATGTCAAATTGTCGTCGGCGCCATTTTGGATTTTGGATTTGACCTCATATTGATTAATAGCTACTCTAACTCCTTGAAAATGACACCCATGACGAAAAGATTTCAAATTTTTGTCGGCGCCATCTTGGATTTTAGTTTTGACCTCATATTGGTTAATAGCTACCCCAAAAACCACCCACATTTGCAAATGTGTTTGCTACTTAGGAAAAGTTCAGATTTAACGATATAGGTAATGTGAATGTGTGGTAACGAATTTAATTTATTTCATTCCGACTGTTTCTCGGAATAACATACATTTACTAAGAATTGCATACAATGCCGGGTTTAATATATTGCCGGTAACATAATATTATGTATGATAATAATTCTTAAAAAAGTATTTTATACATTTCTTAAAAAGCTTCGATATTGTATACAATAGGTAATACAATTCATATTCAAATTGTTGTAAAATAGTCACACTTTTTTAAGTTGGTTGAATACACTAAAATACTTATAAGGATTAGACTTACAAAATGAATTTTTAAAGTTCCCAGTAATCTTCTGGAATCAATTTCAATAAAAATATAAAAAAAAAAAATAATATCAAGTATGAAGATGGTCTATAAAATGGAATGCGCTATGTTTACGTGAGCGTGATGTTCCCGCGAACCACGTGGCGACGTTAGATACCTAAATTTGAGTAACGCAGATTTGTGACAGCGTCCTTAAGGGATAAACTAATCTAACGGGTTTGATTAATGAAAATTGGTCTATGATTTTACATAAGTTTAGATAACAACAATTTAATTGATAAAGAACTTGATGATATTGTTTTAAGGATAGAGATAATTCAATACGACTAATTTGAAGTACAAGAGAGGCTAGACGGCTATTTCACCAAATCTAAATTCCTAGAATATAGCGAATCAAATACCTAAGTATATAAATCAAACCTTCATATTGTATTTCACTTATTTGGTACATTTGATTAGACTAAACATTTATTGGCATACTTTCCAAGTAAGTTCAATATTAGTGCTTCAAATTGTTGGGTAATTTACCAAAGCTTATTGCATTGTATCCGAGAAGCAGTTTGCATCGTTATAGCGTAGCAAGCACTGGCTGGTTTCAATTATTGTGTACCTGGACTAATTCCTCGGTATTACACGTACGAACACGTGATATAACGGCAACCTACAATGTAACCTACATCTGTTCCACATTTAATATGTTTTATGTGCTTCACATAAAGTGAAATAGAATCGACGGAAAATTGCTTTCTTATTATTAAAATAAAATAGATCACATTTTTTCAAACAAAGAAATACTAGCATAACAAAAAAGGAATAACGAGACACTTTTAGAGGAAACAGAATAGGTATATACAAGTACTCCCGTACGTATAAATATTTCAACATAAATTGTCAATAAATGTTATTAGAAACGCTTTGTGCTGATTTATCTACTTAATTTGGATTTATATCTTTCCGGTACTTTAATTAAACTAAGGCATCGTATGGAATAATACCTTTACAGGCATCGGGCGAACGAAACCTAGTATGATAAATAATATTAATAAAGTATCTTGAAAGCGGAAAAGTATATTGAAATGACCATATCATTCATCGAGTCTCAAACGGAGCAAACTAATGAATCAAATAGAGACGCTGATATAATTATTACTATACATAGAATCTGCAAGAGGATATTTGCGGGGCTTACTTATCAAATATAATATAATAAATGATTGCATATGATCGTCACAAATATTCGCCCTAATATCAACTGCTAGACAGTACAGACATTTGATTCCCAAAACATTTAATATTGAGAAAGGTTCGGTAAAAGTATAACCCAAACCGTTTCATATTGAAGCATATATCAACAAACCTATCTGTCTGTGGATAGCAACGAACTTGAATTGAGTTTCCCGGGGTTTCTGGCTACACTTACACCACTTTCCTTCGCAATATCCCTCCGTTTATACGCTGATATTTCAACGAGATGAACCTATTCAAAATCACAGACTTTGGCTCATGTTTCAGACGGTTGGAGCTGATATTTACTTTACCGTAGGGTTATAAGCACAATATACATACATGAAAGTCAATACCTACCTGTAAATATTAATTAAATAAACATACTACGAAATCATCCCTTTGGGAGTAATTGAATTGAATAACAGTAAGATTTATCAATGTGATAAATAATGTAAACGTATTGTTATCTTTTCTTATATAAACATATTTTATATTTTACGTGTTTAGTTTTAAACGATATTAAAGCAATAGCTTGATGAAAAGTTAGTCATATTTCATATACTTATACAATATTAGTTTCATGAAGTTTTGATTAAATGATGCGGGAAAGCTACCCACACGTGCTGATGCAATTATTATTATTCAAACCTTGCGAACGAGGTCATCGCCATCGCTTAAAATTACTTTGTTATACGAAATTTGAATAGAGTATGAAATATGTACAGGTAATAGGTATTTGTTAGCTATTATGTGGTTGGTTTAATAATTAAGCTTGACCAGAACAATAGCCACACTGAAAAGTAATCAAATTATGACAAAAATTTATCCCTCAAGCACACACAGGTCTCATTAATAATTTTTCCTTCAAAATTACGGTAAACAGCCTTTTACCTGTCAATCTACTAAACTCCTTGGAAACCGTATTCCAGATTTCTTGGTTAAAATGTTATCGCACGATTATGTTTATAATGATTACCTCCTTCGTAACTATACCAAAATATCCGTTCAATAATAATCCTCACTCATAAAGTATGAGTTGGTCAAGTACGATTTATGAAGCGGGGATAACATAATATTGTAGTGGTACACAGATTTATCTTTATGGAGAAGCTCGATAGCTTTATTCGGTCTTACTAGACTCGTAACTTTTTTGGTCTCTTCCATTTAATTAGCTTAAACGTTCACATACACTTTAGAATTTAATCAGTCTGTCGCGTATATCTAACATAAATACCATTAGCAATTATTTGGAATAGTGCCATTACTTAAGGAAATGATAATGTACACTGACAACCTGTCGCTTATGTAGGCGGCATGCGTTGCAGACTATTAAGTATATTTATGTCTTTGCCCTACATAATATTAATATCAAACTATATTCTTCGTCTAATGCGGTCTATTATTTACTACGTACTATGCTGCATGAATACAAAAAAATGGAAAATTGAAACAGTCTTGAAAAGTCGATGGAACATTATTAAGGTTAAGAATTAATCAAAATGTAAATATGTAGGTACTAATTGGCTCTACCAAATAAAATAATTCTTCATCTAATGTAATCAAATCTTGAATCGATGCTCCACAACTGCTCAACTCACAACTGCAACTGCAAAATGCTTTTGTTAGTACCTATCATATAAAACACTTCATAGCGAGCTCGTTTGAAATCTGTTTGTTGCCGCGAATTGAAAATCATAATAATAGTTAAAAAAAACACAAATCTAACAACGTTAGTGAATGTTAATCGATCCGTCGGGTTATTGTTTACTGACAGATTAATCGAGTGCAGGAAGCGGACACCCCGAATCGTTTGCGTGGTGCCGACGAGTTCATATTTCGCACTTCGGTAAATACATATGTGCGTAAAATTAATTGTACCCTTTGACTTCGAGTCTAATTGTACTTTGTGTGTTGTAGATACAAACAACCAGATGGTTGTATCATACACAAATGAAGGGTGTATCATAAGTAAATTCATTCAATGTTTTTTTTTATCAGAGCTTTAGTTTTATAATGTTAACATGGACCAATATACTCAAGATATTGGTCCATGATGTTAGGTAACAGAATGGCATACATTTTTTGTACTTGTAAGTGCACAAGAATAGCTGGTATAGGTACCTTTATCTACGAAGCTTACCTATGTAGCGCATGTCAAGGAAAAAAATTTATTAGTAGATTTTTACGACATTACCTTAAAAATTTCAAAATTATATATCACGTTAACGATTTAATATGCTTCTTTGTAATAATATTATCGATTCAAATTCCCCAAAATTACAATATTTTTCACGTACTTACCTATATAGACGCTACCGTTTCATCTCGACTAATTTTATGTATGGAAACCATATCATTGAGAATGTATAGATATTATGTTGTATATAATATGATAAAATATACTGATAAAGATTTTAATGTGTCAAATTATATTTAATAGGATGTTAATGTAAATTTTATCTTAATGGTTCGTGCGAATCTAACGTCTGCAACAGGAAGGGGATGATTGATGGTTTCATGCTTATTAAATCTTTACTTTGATGTTGATTTATATTATTTTCAAGCGATTTTCCATTGAGGCGCATAATTGAATCATGAAGCCAGATAACAAGATTGATTAAGTTTGGCAGGAAACAGAAAATTCTATTTAATAGATAGAATTTGTCTGGGAACGAGAATGTGTTATTCAAATTAATAATTATTCGAAGTATTCAGCTACACAAGAAAACATTAAATCTAATTTTACCAAGAAACTAGGGGACATATATTCTTGTACTTATATTCTTGTACTTATATTCTTGTACTTATATGTTTCATCCCCACTGTAAGTAATTGGAGAGGTACATTTCTTTGAATTACTTTCATCTCTAGTGACGGATAGACTTGTATTCTAATCAATTCATACCGAATTTTGATGATAATTTAATTACATTTTCATACTTTTTTCAAAAACGAAAGAAACAAGACAAAGAACAAACATTTTTGAGATATTTCAAGTTTAGAAGATCTTCTACATAGATAATATTTTTTTTATATGAAAAATATTATATTAACCCTACTGGGTTTCAACAATATCCTTCTACAGTTGAATTATAGAGAAAAAATAATGAAACATTTTTCGAACAATATTGTAAAAAAGAAATACGTGAGGCACTCGGGGACTGCCGCGGTAAAGCTATTGCATGCTATGCCTTCAAGCCACACCTCCGTGCCCGTCGGAGTGGGGAGCGTGAGGTTTTTTCGTTACGGAATTTCTGGATTCGGTCCCCGCGCTCAAGGCCCGCGATAGAAGCTATGCAATAGCTTAATAACAATTTTTTCAAAAGCAATGGAGCCTATAATTTAGTTTAATTGAAGCATCAATGTTCTTGTTTCAGAGTGGAACAACAAGCTTCTAATAATGGGAACGTTGAACGTTTTATGTAAACGAATTTTCTTTATAAGTATAGAGTCGAGAGAGTAACAAGCCGTCAAGTTCACGAGACCAGACAGCGAAGCGATGAACGATGTTCACAGAGTCGTACTTCAGTTTAAACTTTAATATTTATTATTATGAGTACATAAAGTAAGATCCCTTGCAGAAGTAAATACTCCATCGAGGCCTCTGCAATAAATATGATCTAAATAATAACTGATCGTGATCCATTCGTACTAGGTAATATTATAAATGCGAGAGTGAGCTTTTTGTTATTTTTTTACTTTCTTTGTCATATTCACAAAGTTATGATTTTATGATATGATTTTTGTGTCTGTATATATGTAGATTGTATTTTATTTGATTACGCGGGCTAGACCGCAAGCAGCAAGTAAACTTTAAAAAAGCTAGCCGCACCGCGTGGTATCACCTACGAAAAGCCCACGTTTATATCAAGTATTTCTATATCTCATGTTATATACAATATTCTAAATATTAAGCTAGATCACTGTAAAGTATCATCAAAATCCATTCAGTGATTTACGCGTAAATTAATAACAAACAAACATTCATTCTATCAAACTTTCATTATTTAATATTAGTAGAGTTATTTAAAGCTTTTCGTTAAATTTAGATTTATGTGTAATGTAAAAGCTTTTTGATGAATTTAGGTTTCAATGTGACTTGAGCTTTTTGTTAGATTCTTTTCTCCATGGGTTTGATATTTTTATTAAATTTAGCTTTCCATGTGATTTTGATTTGTCCTTCATTCCACATTGCATGATTGTCTGAAGACATTAAAGATGTTTTTAAATATCAAAGGAATCTTTCATAAACCTTTCAAATAAAATCGAAAACATATAGGTATACCCAATGGTATACCTACGTTGTTAACGTTTCATCTAATGTAATTTCCATTAAATATATTTTATTAGTATAATGTGACCCTATGATGTATTTTTCTAAAATATAAGACTCACTTAGTCTTAGAGCGTATAGGCCGTAATAGCTCAAAGCTAGTCAAGTGGTCACACCGTGGGACGTATCGAAGAAAAATTTTGCCAGATAGTAATAAGTGCTTGTAAATTATTTTCGTATAATTCTTATATCTTATAGCATTAAGCACCACCTACCCTTGATTGTGCTTTTGCGAAGGTAATTGAAATAATATTGATTTATTGCGTCCTAAACTGCTATGCTTGAATCACAATAGGTATAGAAATATGAAATAAACGATATACCACCTGATCTTGGTCTTCCAAGCTTAAATATGCTTTTTGATAATAAAAGTATAGATCATAGGAAATTATATAAAATTTAAATAGGTTCTATTTAGAAATTTAACACTTTTCAACGGATATACAGATTATGGCTATTTCTGCAACTTTAAAGAAAATAATTTTTCCAATAACGCGATAGCAATTTACAATATCTGTACAAACTATAATTATTTTGTAGCGTAAGTTCATTAAAAAATGGATAACGTTCTAATAAAAATAATGTTATCACTATTCATATAATTCATAGCGCTTGTAATCGTAAAATAAGATAGATAGATACAAATAGTATAATAAAATAAAACGGTATTCAGTGTTCAGCAAGGCGATAAAAAAGGCAATCAGTTTGTCTCGAGTGGCAGCCTGGAGGCAGATTTTTGTGGTGAAGAGAGCACGCGTATATTTACGTAACCCCATGTAACCCTAAGCTGTTGATTGGTTGACGCGGTGTCGGAATCGCATTAGCCACCCCAGTGCCCATGTAAATATTGTCAATTTGAAGACGATTTAATCAAACATTCAGTTGGCATCGTAATTGCATTCTTTAAATGGTATTTGTTTTTATACTAAATTGTGTTTAGTAATTTTAACTTGAACTCTATCTATTAGTTCATATCTAGAGCTCTCGACATAAATATAACAGGAAAATCAATCAAGCAAACGCCTAACAACCGAATGACGTGTAAAAAACCTCATTTCTGGAGATTTATGAACTTGAAAGATACCTGGTTGATTAATAGAATCCTGGACGTAATTGGTATATACATATAGTATATACCTAGTAACTAGCAGTGCTCCGCTCCTGTTGGTCTTGGCGTGATGATATAAATTATAATTAATTATTATTAGCCTTCCTCGATAAATGGGCTATCTAACATCGAAAGAATTTTTCAAATCGGACCTGTAACTAGTTCCTGAGATTAGCGCGTCCAAACAACAAACTTTTCAGCTTTATAATATTATATATAATATATAGTATAGATGGAATGGAATTTATGATTATGTATTACTTACTATCAAACTCTAATATATGCAATGTACACAGCGTATATGCAGCCTAGATGTACCGTGGCCATTATTATGGAATATGTCTTGTACGTTCAGTGGCTTCTACTTTTTATGTCGTCAAAGTGGATTTTCCCAAGTCAACATCTGTCTGAGACTTAAAAATCCATAAAGTATTAATAAAAGTATTATTTCTTTATTTCTTTAAATTTATCACACAGTAATCGTAATTTAAAATGTTTATTCATATTATAAACGTACACCATAATATTAATACTATGTACCATAAAGTTGTTTTTGCTCTACTATTATGTTTTGGATTGGAAATAAGAAATTACAATAATAGTACTTATTATTACAGTACGATAAATTCCAAAAGATACAAAACAACAATAAAGTATTATTAAATAGTAATTTCGAATTAAATTATACCTACACGACAATAAATAACCCTCTTAAATACAATTCCTTTATGTTAGAGCCTTGGCCTCTTTTGTGAAGACATTAGGGTATTATGATGGATAAATGGCCAGACATCCGTTCCCAGCAGAATAACTATGTAATTGTATAGTTATACTTTGATAAAACGCCTTTAGAACTTAGAATAGCAATAACTTATTTTACGAAGATGTCTAGAAATATTTGTAAAATAAGTATACATACTCAGCAGATAAATTCCATGAAATCTATTTGGCCCTTTTATTAACCAGTACCGATTTCAAAATATGAATGTTATTTTTTAGTGAAAAAAAGTTCGTGAATGTCACTTATTCACTTATTTTGTCTCACGTATTTTCTTATGTCACTTATTTTGCCGTCGGTATGCGAGCTAAAGTTTTAGCGCAGTTAACCGCTACCAACCCCACAATCTGGCGAACCGTCCCTTGAGCAGAGAATTCTCCGAGTTCTTTATGAAACATTTGTCTCGGTTATGAAAGTTAACTTGACCCATTTTAAAGCCTTTGTGCGCTTACATTTTTAACCGTTCGGTTTAAAATGTTTTAAATTTTAATGATAGAAAGATATAGCCTCTTTTCAATGAGAGGCGAATTTAATTTCGTGTTTTTGAAGCGATGAATAACGGTTTGAAAGGCGCGTAAAAGGGACCGTTTGAGAGACCGTCATAATATGTATATCTCAATTTCATAAAACTGTAATTAAAGGTTTATTCAGGTTTTTTAAACTACTTAAAGACCTTATATTTATGAAAATAGCGTGATAACTTACTTTACTTAAACTAAATTCTAGTTTATTATGTGTATTCCAAGGTATAAGTGATGTTTTAAAATAGGTATGAAGTAAAATACTTATAAAAAATGAAATGGGATGAACTTTGACATTAAAATGGATATAAAGGAACTAATATTTTCAAATGTAAATGAAATAAATAAAATGCAAGAGTTTAATTTATTTTTCCATGTTAAGAATATATTAAATGCAACGAGAATAATAAAGCATATTATAAAAATGCATCAACGTCATGAACATCACCGATGTTCATTCCTGTAACTTTATAAAGTAGGTCAATTAAGAAAACGTGCAGAAAGAAATTTCATTATACAATTTTCAACCTTATTAGTTCACTTGATCCGCCGTTATACCATTTCCAGGACACACAGAGCTACTTACCAACCTTGTTATTGAATACTTAATGCTCACGAAAAGAAAGTTTAACCGTGGTCGAAGGATAGTGAGAAAAAAAATACATTAATTAGGAATGACCAATGACAATCGAAGAAATCCAATATGCAACTTTCACTGATTAAAGAGGATTCATAATAAAATTTCGATAGATCTGAATCTGAAGGAAATTAAAATTATCGTAAATTCTCTACTTATGTCTTCGTAGTAAATTCCAAGAGAAAAGAAAGAACATATATAAATACTTTAATATACTTATATAAACGTTGTTGGCAGCGAATGGCGAGTGGACACCGATTTGTAGGTCAACAGCATCAAAATTATTATCTAAGGGTGCAGTATTTAAAGCGCCTTTTCAAAGAAAAAACATCTCTTATTTTATTTTGCTTGTTCTTAATAGATTAATGATAGCCTATACATAACACCAAACAAAAATAATAATACAATATTGCTCTTTGATGGATAGATAACACCAAACAAAAATAATAATACAATAT
>CAJQZM010041980.1:0-31117 GCA_907164665.1 Colias nastes | reverse complement strand
AATAAATGACTAGTTTTTTACTACTTATGTGAATTTTTCTTACATTTGCGAAACGACACGTATTGAGCGATTTTTTAAGTAAATAATATAATAAACTACAAATTACATTAAGATCGGTACAATATCTAAGTTTTTGATTATTTTTTACAACAACATAGGTAGTAAAAATCAATCAGGTTGTTTTATTGTATTGGCAGTTAAGATCTATTGAACTATATCGTGAAGTCTGGTGGGTAAATTTTTAATATCCGTAATTTTTACTAAATATCAATGAACTTATCGTTTTTTGCACAAATACTTATGCAAAAAACGATAAACCTAATAATAACAATAGAGGGATTAAATTGAACTTATATACAAATTATTCTTTGAATATTAATAATCATGATTATTCTATATTAACCGTATATAATTTATTAATTATACTTACATATATTTTACTCCTAAAACTATTTTATAAAGTGTTTGGCACTAATATAATATGAGTGAATAGTCTACATTTTAAGTATAAACGAATAACTATTCAATCATTCAGTTATTTATTTTTATAATCATATTATAATATTATAAATAATATACCAATATTTCATTTTATATTTAAATTCCTCGCAAAAATGTTGAGCGGTTTCAGTGTCACGCTCATAGCTCTCAGGAGAAAAGTTAAATTTTCACGAAGGTCTACAGTGAATAACTTGGCTCGTAAAATTCGTATTACCTACCTTTGTAAAATGCTTTTAAATTATTGCAATAAACATTTTTCTCTGCATACGTGTATCACTTGCGTTCATTGGACATTTTAAATAATTCTAAAGTAAATAATGAAAATACACGAATATAATTTATTTGTTCCCTTACGCAGGTCAACAATACCGATAAATTCTCTGGATGTTTTACTGTTAGAGTATTAAATTACAATTTGGAGTGCAGACAAAGTGAGGTTATAAAGAGGAAGCTATTGAACGTGAGAGTTTGTGCACTGTTACCATTAGCTGGGAGGTATGAGCTGGGTGCGGCCGGTGCGGCGTGCTCGTTAGCCTTGGACTCATCGACTGACGTTCCGCTTCCTTCACTTTCATCTTCATCATCATCTGGAGGAACTGTGGCTTCGTGCTTTAAAGCCTCAGCTCTGGGAAGTAATTCCACCGAAACATTGCCTTTCAATATTTCAGCGCCTACTGAAGAGTTTTTATTGGATGCCAATTTTGTAACTACTATGGGTGTAGAAATCGTTGCAGGGATCGCTGTTGTTAAAGTAGTGTTTGCAGTAAGCTTTTCATAAAGTGCTTCGTTACTAACGTTGGCGAATGTTGAGAGTTTTAAAAATGTTTCTGTCAATTTGGCACTGCTGTTTGCCGGAAAGTTCGTTGAAAAATTAAGTAGTTCGTTCCGTAGCCGTTGATTGTAGGGCGCATTGCAGAGATTGTCATCGCATATGCAGGTCAACTGAAATTGTTCAGCTTTGTGTTCTAATATACAGGTGGACTCTTGTGCGCTCCCACAAGAGAGAGACGTTGTGAAGTCTGGAACAATAATATAGGGAATATTAATTAATATAGTATCCAATTAAGTAATAGATACAATAAGTTTTAATTGAATACTAAATTTGGTACCTATTCAATAAATAGTTTGAGTTTTAATTGATCAATTAATATCCTACTTGAAAAGTAATTTTCAAACCAACCCATCATTTTCAAAATGAAAATTTATATTAACTGAATTTTTAAACGTAACATGCTTTGTATACGAAGAGGCTGAATCATTAATTAACAGAAACTACAGTTTGCATTACACTATATTATAGTGTAATAAGTAATAGTTTTGAATATCGTAAAATAATATTATATCAATACTCACTAGGTGCTGTAGCAATAGTGACACAGTGTGGCTGATCCGGCAAACATTGGACAGTTTGCAGCTGGTCGCAATTTGTAGAGTTGCATTGATGACAGTGACGGTTCTCAACATCTGAATATAGTTAACAAACAGTATTAGTTATCTGAATGTAGTAGTGAAATCTATACTAATATTATAAATCTGAAGAGTTTGTTTGTTTGAAGGCGCTAATCTCAGGAACTACTGGATCGATTTGAAAAATTCTTCGAAAAATCGAGGAAGGCTATAGGCTATATATCATTACGCTAAGACTAACAGAAGCGGAGCCACGCGGGTGATACCGCGAAGCGCAGCTAGTCATTAATAGAATCGAAGCCAAAGCGATGTTTCCATCCGAATGGACCGCACCCTCTCAATGGTTGGTGTACTCTAGAATATTAGGAAGCCCATATTCCCAACGTAACCATCCGATTAAAAATGCTAATTTTATTAAGGAAAATGTAATTTTGTTTGTTTTTTATAAAAAAGGAGAATACATCCGAGTTCGAAATATGTTCTCTTGGTATTTTTAACAAAGTTAAGTATGTATTTGAAATTAATATTCTATTTAAATTTGCAAAAGCGTTATATTTCTACGATCATGATTTATTTCCTTAGACGATCATTATTTAGAAAATGGATATTAGTCAAGTATCTCGAGGAAATACGAAGTAATTTTAAGGTCTATGAATTATTAATGGCGTCCTTTTAAATAATTTAGAATAATAATTAAGAATGATTCGTTGGGCTCAGGTTTATTACATTATTCATAGATTAATTTAGTAAATGCGAATGATAAGCTCTTGAAACGATGTTTATTACGAAAAACTAAGTTCTTAAAGAAAACAATAATTAACCTCCCTGATAACATAATTACCATGACAATTATATCAATATCTTGAAACATATTATTAATTAAATTTAAAAATATAAAGCAGGAACTCAACAATCTTTTTTCAGTAAGAGAACAACAAACAATTACGCAAGCAAGCAAGTATAGGATATAAATTACATATTGCGCCGTTAAGCGGACTTTTTAGTTGTTTAATCTGCACGTACCACCTATTTTTATTTTGTTCGAGCTCGACCCTAAACTGGAGGAACGTGTTTGGACTACAGTCAAGCTATTTTCGACTCATATTTAGACACTGTTTGCGGAAAACGTTTTATTAAAATGTAAATCTTCCAAATATTACGAGAATAAACAAGTTACAGTTTAAAGACGTTTAAGGTTTACATATACATGTTTTTAAATATACAGAGTACATTCTAACCATCTACTTTGAATAAGTATATTATAAATAAACATAAATGTGGAATATGAAACAGACAGGAAAGCAAACGAGTCTCTTGGGAGGAAGATTACAAAAGCTCGGAGTGTTCACGCATAGTTACGTTAAAGAATGAACAAACAATTTCTCATATTGACTTTGAAACACGATGTTACATGTTACACAATATATCCAATGGGATTTTATAAAATTATATCCAGAGATACAGAAAAGTTATTAATTCAGAATCTTTTGAAATCAATTTCGTCGTTTATTTGCATTACATATTTGTATTTTCAAGTTTTAATTAGAAGAATAAACATACCTACATAAGTTATTATTACCTGTACTAATACCACAGGCAACGGTTATCGACATCTAATTATGTTAAAAATATTTTATTTTAAATTGTCGTAGTTATGTAAGTTAGTGGTTATGGATTAAAATAGATACTTTTGATAATATCCATTTATTTTATATCTATTTTCATCTTCTCAACAAGCCATAAAAAATTCAATCATCATTAGAATATATTTTATGTATACCCCGATGCGTACCCTTACATTTGAATTTAGACCTAAACTTTTTATATCTTAAAATCAACATAACAATCTCGTTGGTTGTCTGGAACCTTTGAATTATTAAACCGAAATAAATTATTCCGTCTCTTCAATCTTTACTTCAACGCTTTAAATAATTGGGGAATTTTTATTGAATATTTTAAGCTTACGACTAATAGTCGTTAGCAATTTACGGGATTAATTCCATAGTAAATGTACCTACTTTTGTACAAAAGTTATAACGATGTGTTATTTGCAAGTTGCTTTTTTCAAAATGGATAGTCAACAACTTATATTATCATCGTTACACCTATTATTACCTACTTTGTTTTAAGCAATAATATAGTATTTAAAAGATAAAATCGAACACTGAAATTATATACCTAAACAAATTTAAGTCTCAAAAACGTAAAGTAAATATCTTTTACTTCACAGTTAGTAGTTAGGTCGTTGTGGTTGCATTAAAATAATATAGCCACTTAAAGTAAGTTAACTAATTAAGAGTTCTAATGCCTTAACATCAATTTAGGACGATCCTAACCCACAGAGGGGTTGTATAAGTTACCTGAAACGTAGTTTCGAACCTCGTAACGTAACTTGTAGATCTATATCCATTATCTAGATATTGAGTACAGTAGTAGTAAGTACAAGCGAAAGGACATGATTATGTTGCAAAGACTTATATTTATTAAAACGGAAATGCCTTCCAGTCTATAATTAACCAAGGACGTAAAAATCGAATTAATCTGCTTATTTTTTAGTAATTGTTTAAGAAAAAAAGCCTAAATAAATTTTATTTCATATCAGGCATCAAATGTATGACGTAAAAAAATATACAAAAATTCATCCCAATTAAAATGTACAATTTCACGAACAAATAACAAATAACAAAGAAATTCTTATAAAATAAAGCGATACGAATTTCTATTGTCAAATTCGCTGCGCAACAAAACACACATTCAAAATCAATTAAAATAATAATCCATACTAATATTATGAATGCGAAAGTAACTCTGTCTGTCTGTCTGTTACTCAATCACGCCTTAACTACTGAACCAATTTGCATGAAATTTGGTATAGAGATATTTTGATACCCGAAAAAGGACATAGGCTACTTTTTACCCCGGGACATAGGATAGGTTTTATCCCGGAAATCCCACGGGAACGGGAACTATGCGGGTTTTTCTTTGACTGCGCGGGCGAAGCCGCGGGCGGAAAGCTAGTAATAATTAATACAAAATCAAAAACTCTTGAATCACAAGATCCTACTACCGATTCTCGAGTGTAAAACTATGAACTTAAGTTGAAGCATCCGTTTAATAGGAATCCATTATAAAAGGTAAAATCAGCAAAACTTTATGGAAAAAATATAACTTATAAAATTTATTGACCTATATCTTTTTACCTAAATAACAGCCTTATGTGGTTAACTGTAACATAGCTTTTTATTACTTAATGCACATAAAGCTGTAGCATTAAAAATTTATGATGCTAGACACGGCGAATTATAATAGAATAATGCATAATACGGATGCAGATTATATATAACTCTGCCACAATTTCCTTAATCGAAAACAAGGAAATAATTTTTGTGCTGTTTAAAAACGGATTTGAAAATGACTAGTGTGGTGTGAAACTAGAGTATATATTAATTATTAGTAAATACTTTTTCGTTTTTGCTACGCCATTATTAGATTTTCTGTCCTTTGTCTTGTTATTTTGCTATAAGCTGATATAAATATGTATTTTAAAACTTCTGTTGTTATCAAGATAAGTATTTAATAAAAAGTATCCCCTACAGAGAGTTTATTATAAGTAAGGTAAAAACGCAGAAAATCGTCATAATTGTCGCTAATATACTAATTAAATTCTCTATTAATAAATAAGAATATCTTGTAATTATCTCAACAAACTTGAAGTTTGAATATCAATTCATGAACTTTAAACAATACAGACATCTCTGCTAAGGTTAAAAACCTTATTGTGGACAGATATTTAATTTAACTATAATAATTATTACCTGCATGTGGCAAAGCTCCAGTCCTCGTGTCAACAATTAGAAGAATCAGAATACTCAAGAACCACATCGATGAATACATTGTCATTATATCTTACAATATCATCAATTCATCAAACTATGTTTAACGATCAATATTATCAATATATTTTTTATTTAGATGAAGGACTGAAACAAATACGAAGTTTTATTAATATAAATTGAATGTATAAAATAATGTCTTGTCGATTTTACAGACAATACATGTTTACATTTTTGCAATAAAAATTATTATCAAATTAATTTTGATGCATAGACTTACCTACGAGACACTTTATAATTAACTTAAATAATTAATCTATGTGTGTAGATTGAACTTTGACACATTAATAATTTAGCAACAATCTCACTTAACTACAGTCTTGAAGTTAATAATTAATAAACTCGCTGAATTTGTCCACGTGTTGGCAATTCTGCTACGAAGCAGCGTAGCGCTTGCGGCTACGTCGCGTAGACGACTGCCGTAGCCCCGAGAGGCGGTATGTAAGCCAGCATCGAATGACAGCAAGAGCTTTTGGTAATTCTATTCATTACTATTTAAATTTTAAAATTAAAATAATTGTGGTTTGCTGATAAAAATATCAAACCACAAACATTTGATAGTAAAAATGTTATCAAATTATTAATATTTAATTAATATTTTCACACGTTTCTTCTTTTTGTTTAATTATTGCATACTCAATTAAATAAAAATATATTATAATCATGTAGCCTTGTGTCAATTTTACAAGTCCAATATTCAAATTGTGGTTGTAAAACGTGTCCAGTCCATGAATACGTTTGAGGTATGTAAGTAATTGATAATCATTATCCGAAAGCGATTAATGTGGCTTAATAATAATGTGGTGTTGTTATTTGGATAATCCATTTACATGTTACATAAATAGTATTAAATATGATGTGATATCATAAATAATTATACATTTTTATAATGTTTGGAGTGTTATATTTTTGTTTAAAATGAATTTTTGTATAAGACATACAGTTTCAGTGTATGATTAAGAAAAAATTGGAATTGGATTAACACTTTAAAATATGTAATCCATAAAATGAAGGTAACATTGACAACCTATTTCAATATTTACTTTTTAAGACATATTCAGCCACGATATTGTATATCTAGCCTTATGTATGAATGTGGGAAATAACCCAACAACCTTAACAACATCTCCCCGCAGTTCTATCGCATGCTTTTACAGAAAATCGTTTTTCTTCTAACAAAGTGATGCTTAATAATAGCACTAGATAAATCTCGGTAATATCCATGGCTATTTCAAAAGGAATATTTCACCAAGATAAAACTCCGCATTGCGGAAAGACGCTCATCGAATGAAAAGAAGTAATTATTTACAAATAGGTGCAATACATTCAGAGGGCAAATAAATCTCAGGAAAGGTATCTGGGATATCGGAATTAGAGGAGGGGGAGAGGGAGGCACGTAACATTAATTGGCAATCTCCGTATCCAAATGCCCCCGCTATTCGTATGTTATTCATCCACAAATGTATTAGTTGATGGCGTTCATTAACATCCTATGGTGTTATGACTTATGTAACATCATTTGTACCTTAATAATAATTTTAATATGAATAATAAGCGTATATTTAGGGATTCATTGGGATGGGAATCGTATTGAATGAAAATTGATTTTCTCAGAAATCGTATTATTGCGGGTTTTGTTCCCGCTTCATTTTCGATATAACATTGAATCCAAGTTGGCTTCTCTAGCAAGGTTTTCGTATATTAATGTTGAATTTTAATTTTATGTCTTAGTATGTTACAACTAGTAAACTAAAATAACTTCAAGTGAAATAATAATTTACGTTTAATGTTTAATTTTTTTTTACCTTATCCTAATGTTTTAAAAATAAACGCGTTTAACTTTTGTAACTCTAAATTGTATGGCTCACGACGTAGGAACAGCGTGTATGGAATCCATTACAGTTTTTGGTGAGCAAACTAAGTTGCAAGAACGAAAATATTCGCCCCAGGGGGTGAAACTCGGAGACGAGTTTACTCGAGTTACATAATGTTAAAATTTTATTCGTTAGAATAATGAGGAATGGAATTATACAACTGAAACTGAGGATATTTAAATTTAAATATGTACTTATTTCAAATTGTTATAACTAATAACATAAATATGTAATTTATCACTTAGGTACTATGTATATTTTACTGCCAGGATCTTAAAGGTATTCAGTAAACGTAAACGAATAAGTAAATAGTACAAGTCAAGCATAAAAATTTAATGGGCAACAACAGTATCTCAAAGATCCAAAACATCTTTAACAAGACATAAAATATGGCCCTGTTTGTGTTATGAACCGATTTTTGAATACGGCCCTTAATCCTTATTATCCTCGAGTCTATCTGTTTTGTAACTCGTAATAACATTGTAAATTCTAAAGTAAACTATAGGTATATGCGCTTTTATCTGTTTGTTACGTTTCACAACAAGATGAGATTTTACTTTGTTCTTAGTGCGTTCGAAAAGATTCTATGCAATGTTCTAATACTGAATAACACTGAATACGAGTTTTCGTTTACACAAAAAGATCACAAAAGAATGCTCTTGCTCTAGCTCTAGCTCTATGTTCGTTTGATTTAAATGCACCGTCATATTTTATGTACAAATATGATTATTCATATAGCCTTTTAGAATGTGACAAGGCGCGTTGTAACATACCCATAATTTTATAAAAGAATTATTCCGAAAAATATGCATTGTCCTACAAATTCCATCAATATGTTTTGCTCTTCATATCATCAAATTGATATAAGGATAATCATTAATTATAGTATTCAACTTTGGAATTGGTCCTTGTTTACCAAAATTAAAAAAGTTATTACGGTGTAGGTACATAATTGTTACATTTCGTTCTTTATAATAAATGCAGTTCCAATAAGTAGAATTTGAGGGAGAATGTATCTACATATTTATCTTTATAGTAACTATGTAATTCCATAACATTAGATGCCTACATCACTATCAATTTAGTAAAGTTATATAAAAGCACATTACAAAAGCGGAAAAGCCATATAAAAATGTACGGTTGATAAAATAAATAATTCAATTCATCTCTATTATTTTGTAGAAAACGAAGAAACACTTGTCTGTTTATTTGTAAACATCTGCGAGTTTTCATAACAAACAACGGCATTCAACATTCAAACAGCAGCTGTAGGTACTGGCATCATTTCAATTATGAGAAATAAAAACTTGAAAACCATTGTTAGCTTTCACTTCCAACGTTGAACCTCGGGGATGCTTATTGCTTATGTTTAATTTCGTATAAAAATTACATCCGATAACACAATATCGTTTGTAGCTATTACAAGCAGACGATCATATTTAAATTACGCCGATTTGGATACAAAGCAGCTTCGTTAAAAAAGTAATTCCACGAAATAGAAGTGAGGATGGGTTTAAAACGTAATGGAGTCGTAATCAATGTGAAAACGGTTTAATCAAGCGACGGAGTTGGCTCAGAACTCCAACCTAATGCAATTAACAGAATAGGCTTCACAGATGCTGTACTAACGATACCTTTCTTCTGAAATGTACGTTTCGTGCTGATAAGGATGCGATATGGGAAATTTTGTTAAGGGCCCTTAGTAGGTGAAAACGTCAAAATGGGCTGTTTTCTATGAGCTATAATTGAAAATATTGAAGTTTTTTCGCACTGAAATTTCTAATATGTATTACAGAACGTATGTGTGATGGGATGACTGTTTCCAAAACACGATTGGAAAAATTTTGCTCGATAAAAAAAAATCCTGAAGTTACCTCTAAAATATCATATAAATGCTCATTACAACCGTATTTTACGATAATAATTCGTATAAAATCACATATACATAGGTATTTACCTTCTCGATTTCGTGACTGTTTTAGATTTCGAAAATACTAAATATTTTCATTCAATTTTTGATAAAAATGTGAATGGCGCTTACGATTTTTAGTTTCGAGCACGTTGATTCCATACTAAACGCGGACCCCCTCACCGCTTACCTCAGGCCCGAATAGCTGAATTTTCGCTGACCGCCTAACCCCTCTTAATGCAATATTAGGTACAAAGCTTAGGTTCGCAAACAAAACTATGCTTAACATGAAAAATTTATACATTTATCAGGCAACTAAGCTTACAAATGAAGGATTTTAGTCCATAGGTAGTCGATAAACATCATCTACTAGACAGTATGAGTATCTATAAATCACTAGAGGAGTACAGTATGAGTATCTATAAATCACTAGAGGAGTACCTACAGTATGAGTACCTATCTATAAATCACTAGTTTAAAGCGCATGTTTTATGTAAAGTTTACTGAAGAAAATATAGGTATAGATTATGGAATTATTATTTTTTAATTATTATAAAATAATGCCTTGAATCGTATCATCTAAAACATTTTCGTACGTAACTACATATACTTATATGGGCATAAAAATGTGTTTGTCGAACCCCCTCGCTACTTACATCACTCCTGCCTTTCATATTTGTCACTAGCGATGCATAAATCCTTCGACAAAATAATTGATGATGGCACTTTGTAACATGTAATTCAGATATATGGGCCTATATAGTTCGAACATATTACGACGGCGTATACCCAATAATATCTACATGCAGCGTACCTTTTAGTAAATGAATTTTAAAACATCATACTTTTTGCAGTTACGATACCAATGTCCATAAAAAAGTCATTGATCAACATAATTAACCTGTAATAACTAAAAGGTCTAATTGAATTTTCTTTACATATACGTATACAGTATACTTATACATATAGGTACTTACTACACTAATCTATAGGCCTATAAACAGAGTTCCAGCAAAGATGAAACACATAAAATACTTTCACACATACTCCAGCATAAAGATAATATTATACAAATCAATTGGGAGGCAGGGCGCGTAATCCGCCTGGTCCACTTCCCCTCGCATTAATATTCATTCAGCGTGATCGGATTTGTGTTGTACAGCCTGTAATGGTTATGAAATATCATATATATCTTTTAATACCACCACACATGTTCCGAGTTATAATCATAAGATAGACGCGTAATATTAGATCTAAATATAAATTATAGGGTTAACAAAACCATAGTCTAAACCAGACTAATGTGTTGGAAGTCAGTTATGGTATTTTAGCGCGTTGTTTCCTTGAGTTGTCTAAGTTTTATTGGATCTTTTATTGTTAAGTACTGATTGTTACGTTAGCTAATGTCTGTAAGAATAATAAATGACCATTAGGAAGCGCATTAATTTGCAAATACCTACATTGATAGTAATAAGAGTCAATGATTGACATTTATACGAATAATATAATTCCCTTTAACCTGTACAATATACCTATTAAAGCTAGTTCTCACTTCGGAAATGTAAAATGTAGGGACTTAAATAGTTATCCGAATAAAGGGACGCACAAAGAAAATATTATATTTTTCTATATGTTTTCTATATTATAAAGACCCTAGTTACCAACCAAAATAATACAGGGTGGCCCGTTTACAGTGGTCCAAAAATTTTTTTCAGCTTGAGAGCATCATGAGTAATCATTTAAAACAAACTTTAGTTAAGCGAAAACTTATGGTTTAGAAATTATGAATTTTTTTTTAAATAATCCGGAGTTTCAATGTTTTTGACACAAAACTACTCTGTTATGAAAACTACTGGACCGAATTGAATGAAATTTGGTATAGGTATAGCGCAATAACCTACCTATCGTGCTATAGGCTCATCTTGTGTAAATAATTACACTGCATTTTTTTATTTTAACTTTTTCTGTAGTTTTTTGAATTTCTCGGCAAAATGTCGATTTTTCGAAAAAATCCTGTGAAAAAAAAAATGTACCACCAAGGTTTTGCTGGTACTGCTAAAAACTACCTTAACATAAGGTTATTCTTTACACAAAAAATCATAGTTGTCCTTCGATTGTAACATCTTCAAAAACAATATCATGTGCATTAAAACATGAAAATCGAAAAATTACGAAATTTACCATAATTCAATTTTAATCATTTGGAACGGCCAATTTTTGATTAAAGAACCATTTATTGCCATAAAAGTCTTTACAAATCAGTATTCACATGGCTATAAAAGTTAAAATGAATGAAATAAAATTTTAACCTGCTAGCCAAGATAACTTTACTTTATTCTAATGTCAATTTATTGAGTTTTTTTTTTGTTATTTAGTTTTTAGGTTTAAATCTTAATTAAAGGTTTGGAGAATCAATAAAACAACATAAATATTAATTTACATATTGTTTATTTTTTACAAAAGGTTTTCGAAACATAATCTGCATCTGCGTAAGAAATTTCTTCGCAGCCTATTAAATGGCTGCCGGCTTTCTTTAATGGCTGTTATAGCCATTTGAATTTATGCCTATAAATAACCATAAATTCATTATACATAGGTACATTTGTATACCAATTTATGGTATTATACCATTTAATACCATAGGTTCATACCTATCCGATGAGGAGGATCGGTGGCACCATCCACTGGCCAGCCTGTTCACCCGACTTGAACCCCGTTGATTTTTTCATTTGGGGATACTTTAAGGAGATTGTGTACGCACGGGAGAGCACATCGGAGCAAGAATTGGAGGAAAATTCAAGTGGCTATAACAGCCATTAAAGAAAGCCGGCAGCCATTTAATAGGCTGCGAAGAAATTTCTTACGTAGATGCAGATCATGCAGATTATGTTTAGCGAAAGGCGGACGGCATTTCGAAAACCTTTTGTAAAAATAAACAATATGTTAATTAATATTTATGCTGTTTTATTAATTCTCCAAACCTTTTATTACGATTTAAACCTAAAAACTAAATAACAAAAAAAAAACTAAATAAATTGACATTAGAATTTAGAATAAAGTAAAGTTAAGTATCTTGGCTAGCAGGTTAAAATTTTATTTCATTCATTTTAACTTTTATAGCCATGTGAATACTGATTTGTAAAGACTTTTATGGCAATAAATGGTTCTTTAATCAAAAATTGGCCGTTCCAAATGATTAAAATTGAATTATGGTAAATTTCGTAATTTTTCGATTTTCATGTTTTAATGCACATGATATTGTTTTTGAAGATGTTACAATCGAAGGACAACTATGATTTTTTGTGTAAAGAATAACCTTATGTTAAGGTAGTTTTTAGCAGTACCAGCAAAACCTTGGTGGTACATTTTTTTTTCACAGGATTTTTTCGAAAAATCGACATTTTGCCGAGAAATTCAAAAAACTACAGAAAAAGTTAAAATAAAAAAATGCAGTGTAATTATTTACACAAGATGAGCCTATAGCACGATAGGTAGGTTATTGCGCTATACCTATACCAAATTTCATTCAATTCGGTCCAGTAGTTTTCATAACAGAGTAGTTTTGTGTCAAAAACATTGAAACTCCGGATTATTTAAAAAAAAATTCATAATTTCTAAACCATAAGTTTTCGCTTAACTAAGGTTTATTTTAAATGATTACTCATGATGCTCTCAAGCTGAAAAAAATTTTTGGACCACTGAAAACGGGCCACCCTGTATAAAAAATAACAGTCTACGAAAAAAGTTAAAAGTGTTTAAAAGTTACACAATTAGCTCCAGTAAACATCCAGTAAAATAAAAGCCTACATAATCGTCTCATATCTACTTTAGACGTGCGTCACCCTTAACCTGATAACGGTCTTTTTTATAATTAATTACACTTTTAAACACTGTGTTTATACTGTCATGCCATAAAGATGTTATTGCCTTTGAGCGTTATGAGGCCATTTATTGGCGCCCTCACAGCTAGTGTTTAGTTACCCTTGTCTGATTGCGTAATTGTTATATTTGTCTTGTCGTTTTGTTAATCGATGGCGTAATATAGATTCGGGATTCAATATAAATAATCAGAATACCTAATCGAAATAAAAAAAATCGTTTCTATAATCAACGTGATATACAGCGTCCGACACAAAACAAGTAATAAAAAATCTTGGTACCTATGTGTGTGTGTGATATATAAATTAGGGGAATAATAAAACGAGTGCCAAAAAAAGTGAGCGACTGATGATGAGATACCTATCTACTGTTTTAATAACTTGAGCGGTATGAATTTGAGTAAGCGACAAATAACAGACAAGCAACTAATATTGGTTCATAATAAAATACAGATTGAGCGTACTAAAAGTGAGTTGTGATTAACCCAGATGTTACTGAAACAATTTTTGTTATCATATTAAGGTGAAATTTACATATTGTGTCCATATTGCAAAAAGTTTAACTGGAAAAATAGTAATATGTACTACTAAGTAGGTAGACTATGATATTAAAATGACAACATACATTTCACATATATTTATGTAGCAATATGAAAGTTTTCAAAACATAATTTAGGATGCAAGGTTACATTACATTTAGGACAATAGAAATTGGCTTTCTTGTGACATTCTATACACCGAAGCTGCTTGTCTCTGTACATAATGATGTTATCATTTCCATCAATTCCAGAGGTTTCACGGAAACTCTAGCACCTTTACGTTCCTCATTCTTATATGTTTCGAGCAGAGCAGTTCCAACACTTCTACGAATGTGGAGATAATCATAATGGCCCCCTTTTACTTATATATTTGCCAAGAATTATGTATTGCCATATCTAGTCCATGACAAGTCAAAGAAAAATACCACTTCTTGCCTCTGATAGATGTCTTGTACAAACCGATGCTCTGGTCGGATCTGTCCACCCCTCCTATTTTCTCGTACTTTTTTTACGATAACTATATTTTTCTTCTGTTGTTGTGAAAATCTCTTTACCGTAGACACAGGCTGAATCGTATCAGAGTTTGATGCAACAGTCACAACACTGTTATCATTCCATTTGCAAAATAAATTTGTTCTGCTCTGGTCGATTGATGCTTGAATGTACCTTGTGGTGTCTTTTTCAATTCTCAAAGGCAGTAGGCAAAGGGCATTTCGCGACGCGATTTTCACGTACTGTGCCAGTAGCCTTTATTCCTCGTACTCGAAGTTCATCAATGAGATGAATGGACGCAAAAAAGTTGTCAAAAAATAAATGGAATGCAGCTTTGCCCTATATTTGTCGCAGTACATCGGCATACTGTAATACAACGCTTGCACCCAATCCCAGAGGCTTTTGGTATTTGTTTTGATTACCAACATCATTCGATTGTCCTTGGTATGGAATATGGATCACACCAAACTATGCAACCTACCCGTGTCGCTCCGACCCAAAATTCATACCCCCATCTTATCGGTTTCCATCTTATGAATTGCTTGCATGGATGGCCGCCATAGTAGGGCACCATGGCTTCGTCGATGCTGTGATGCTCTTCAAAGAGTGCATGCGCAAAAAAGTACTCTGTAGTAGTACATATTACTACTGGCCTTTTAAAAGAACGGCAATTAAAACTGCATAAATATCACAAATAAAATGTAATCTAATAGTAGGTAATATATATTTCTGATAAAACACGTTTCAAATTACGTGTATTTAAAATAAATCAAGTAATTTGTTGTAATTTATTGATAATACATTTAACTTGATTTATCAATGGAAAATAGTAGAAATTCTAAAATTATTTAAAAATATATCACTGTTATAAAACGACACAACACTTTAATTTTCCAATTCCTACAACCGTGAGGTGCCAAATGAATATAAACATTTTTTTCAAAAATGCCCTCATTGTTAATAATAATTTTATTTATGGTGCGTCCTTTTAAAAGTACGATAGTAACAACTGGGTTAATCTATTTGAAATATTAAAATTCTAACTGAGCAACTAAATTACTAAGGCAGCGACTTAATTACTACGTGAGTGACAGGGAATATTAGTACACATTGTTTCATTTAATTACTATTAATTGATGGCAATACTCTGCCCATTATAATGTATTTCAAAGTGATTTTTCTATTCGAATCATGCTAAATAATGAAAAAAATGCAGAATGTTGACACTCACACATAATTAATATGAGATCACTCAAATATGATGAAGCTGCTTATTTTGTATTTTTATTAACTCAAATTAATATTTGTTAAAAAAAATATTTGATATTAATATAAACTCGGAAAATTGTCACATATAAATAAAAAGATCCTTTTAAACATCAATTAAAACAAACAAACCATCTGAATAATTTATTGAATAGATATCATTATATACATAATACACTTAAATTGTAATTTTTGTTTCTTACAGTTATAGAACTGATTAAATGTAACAAGGAAATGCCATTTTAATTTTGGTCTTCTATCATCAGAGAAGATCTAAACTATTTCTAATATTTAAATGGAAATTAATAAATATCTTGCGGAGGTGGCCTGCCGAATAAATGCTTCCAAGATTCTGGTT
Organism: Colias nastes; assembly: GCA_907164665.1. Taxonomy (NCBI): domain Eukaryota; kingdom Metazoa; phylum Arthropoda; class Insecta; order Lepidoptera; family Pieridae; genus Colias; species Colias nastes. The sequence goes on along the minus strand of CAJQZM010041980.1, from coordinate 15,000 downwards.
GAATCATCTGTTCTGAAATATCTTTATCTTTATCAAAAATTTCAATGAGCTCATGAAGTTTTTTGACCATTTCTATAGCATCAGGAATGTTGTCTCCTTCTGAACAATATTTATATAACAAAAAACAAGGCAGAGACTTTTCTTTGCAAATACTGAAAAGCATTGGTGCAAATCCTCCACCAAATATTCTTATTTCATTTTCTATTTGATGGTCATGGTCAATCATATTATTCTTCACAATTTGTGTTTTATAGTGTGTGTAAGGATAAACGATGTATCTAAAAGGCGATGTCATTATATACCTTCTTTCATGAGCGTAGCTGCTTGTCAATATTATCATATCTTTTATATTTTTTCTAAGGAACTGTTTTACTATATTTTCCAGAAACCCTTGTGCATATTTGAATACCAGAGGCGCCTTCATTTGTAAAACAATTAATTTGGGTGATGATGCTCTATACACTTCACATGAAGTCGATAAGACAGTAGAATTGATATCGTAAGGATTGCACCCAATAACTGGAAACTGTGCCGGTGTATATATTCTTACAATTTTGTCCATTCCCAAGGAAGAAATTAATATATCGCACGCGAGCTGTCCCACATTTCCAACAGCAACACTTGGAACTATAAGAGTATACCCATTTAAGTCGACTTTTTTTAGCCACATCCAGTGATCTCTCTCTCCAATCATCGTGATTCAAGTATCTGGTGCTCAGGTTCAATTGAAAAATAAACACAATTCACTTAGATCAAATAATGTTTAAAATTTTCCCGATTATATTTTATAATTAGTCAAAATATCTGTATGTATCTATAATGATTAGCAGAATTGAATTGAGCCACAGATAACTATATATTAGTCAGAGAAATTGAGCATTCAAATTTCAAAAAATAAATTTTTTTATGTCAAAATTTATAAGTACAATGTGTCACAGTGTCAGTGTCACTGTCAGGATCGTCAGGACCTGTCTCGGGACCTGTGGTCAGGACAGAGAGCATAGAGCAAATTTAACGACTAAAATTATTACCCGTAATACACCTTCTATAATTAGTCAGTAATCAGATAATGAAGATTATGAGTGTTTTAGGAGGTGCAGTACCCAGCCCCTGCTGACAAAAATCATCCTTTAAATAAAATATAGGACTATTCTTATAAGTATTCAAATGAGTCAAGTTTATTGACTAATTGTGATTAAACGTTAGTATATTATGCGTTAAAAAATGGTCTATCTATGCTTAGTGCTTATATAAATGATTCATTCTTTCAAAAACAATCCTGACCTGTGACCCCATGAACATACAAATACAATATGTTTATTGTTTATAATCTGTAGTCAATTGAATAAATTTCAGCAGTCTGTGGCTAAACGGCGATCAATTATAAACGTCAAGTCAAAACGGTCGAATCGTAAATGTCCAAAAAATAATTTTGTGTGCTCATAATAATTATTGTCGTATACTACAAAGGAAATTAACCTGGTAATATATCTTGATTATGAACGATATTGAAGTAGGTGATCCTCAATTAGAAAAGTTTATATTGACCGAAACGCAAAAGCAACGATTCCAGGTAAATTTTCGAAAAAATGATGTTTGTTCACTATATAGATACATAATAGTTTAGAATGCAATCTTTTCCTCGTTTGATAAACTACAAACAATCGTACATAATATAATATTATATGTATTGACTCTACAATACTTGACCTTTGCACTTTATGTAAATCTTCTCGTAATGTACCTTGTTGTTTCGATTTTTTAGAATGAAATATTTTTATTCGAAACTTTAAAATATCGCATACGTAATTTCAGGTATTAGTCCACGGTCTCACTGATACGTGCTGGGACACTTGCATGGGAAAGCCCTCAAACCGATTGGACTCGAAAACAGAAGTATGCATTATGAACTGTGTTGAAAGATTCATTGATGCTACTACTTTCATAACTAAACGTCTTATGAACACAACAAAATACCGATCTGATTCCCCTTTAGAATTTCAGTAACATATATAATTAATAACTGGTCGCAGAGAATTTGTTAAAATGTTTTCAAGCATCAAAAATTTTTTACATCGTCATAGAAGGAAGTTTATTGTAACTGGGGCAGTATTTGGATCTATTTATTTCCTTTTGAGTTATGCACAGAAGAAGTTAAGAGAATGGCAAGAAAAAGAGGCAAAGAAGTTCTTTGAAATGACAAGAAAGAAACAACATTTTGAAAGCACCGAACGTACCTGCAACCAAACCATTCTTTCACTTTCAAAGATTGTATCAGAAAATATTTTAAGCATATTAAATACAGAAGAAATTGTACAAAAATTACATGACAATCCAGAAAATAAACTAGCACTATGGGAACAAATGAAAGTTATGATATTTACGCGTATTTGTGTGTTAGTTTATGCTCTTTCTATTCTACAAGTAACTTTACGAGTACAGCTTAACATCATTGGTGGGTATCTCTATAGAGACTCAGTGCTGGAAGTTGAGCCTCTCATAGATAGTAATTTACAAGCGAAATACTTATCTTTATGTCATCACTTTGTTGGACCTGGTGTAGAAGACTTAGTGAAGCAAATTGAAAAGGTTGTTAAACGAGTGGTAGATCCAATATCCCTAAAAAAGAAGATCACTTTGCAGGAAGTAGAGCAAGTGTTTTGGTCTATACAAACTATACTATGTACTGATACAACTGAAGGAGATCCTATTAAAAAGATGGTTCACTATCTGGTTGATCATACGGAAATAAATGAAGCTAAATTTGACACCATTGTAAAGGAAACTATGGATGTATTGGAGAGTGATGAGGTGACCTCTATCACAATGTCCTCTGTTAGTAGGAGTTTTTCATCAGTTATTGATGAAATTGCAAATTTATTTGTCACAAAATGGGTGCCAACATCCAAAAACCATTTAGAAGTCAGTGACGGGCATGTTGTCACAAATGGAGCCATGAAACTTGGGACTCAAGGAGAACCTTTTATTGATGTGAATAAAGTTGACATGCATTTTGTAAAACTACTGCCAGTTGTCAATGAGTTGATCACAAAAAATACATGCAAAGGCAATACCAACATTCCAGACTTGTTAACACAGCAACTTACTTTAAATGATAAATTGAAATTGTTAGGTGCTAATGTTTATGAAGTTTTTAGCAATACATAATTATAGTGTATTTAACATTAATCTCTTTTTCCATGGTTTTCCATGAAAACTGAATAAAAGATTACATTATGAGAAATAAGGTAATTAGTGACATTTTAGTTTAGATTATTCTATTTTGATTTTGTAAGAGGATTTGTGCTGTGCTTGCTTTTCGTAAAATTATTAATATTATGTAAAATATGGTTGGAATTACTTGAATTATTGTAATTTACTTGTTTTCTATAAAATGTGACTGGGTACATAATAAAAACTTGTTATTTATAATTAATGTTGTTAATGGTTTTCAACAAACATTTATTTTAAACATACAGTTTCAAGTATTTGTAGTGTGCATTATCCTCAAGATTAGCAAAACTTACATTACTAACTACAAAAACATATAATTTTGCAAATGAAATTTAGTTTTCGTTGTTCATATAACATTGTAATTAGTAATTACACAAAATATGACCTTAACCTTTGTATGTTTTCGGAAAAAAATAAAAAACCAAAATGACTATCTGTGTCAGGAGGCCATATGCAAAATAGTGATAACTTATCATTGTAGTGTTAATATTATGTGCATTATTTTGTAATCAATTTTTTTGTTGAGGTCTCGGGATTGGTGACCTTGAAAAATTCTAAGAGTAGGTACATACTTATTAGTAATAATTAAATGTTGAATAAAAAAGTTCTTGAATTAATTAAAAAAATAATTCAGTGACTGCGATTTTTCTGTATAAAATTAGAAATGTTTAAATAAAGGTACCCTTTTACCTAGGTAACAAATAAAAATATTATTTTTAAATTCCTAGCGGCAATCGCGATGTATCGAACAACCGCCACCCTTTTAAATTATAGAAAGTGGTTAATTAAAATTCAAAGGCAACATTAAGAATTAACTCTATGTCGTCATCATTATAAGATTAATAAATAGACCTTCCTGATGCCTTTATAACTTCCCTGTTATACAGGACAGGAAAAGTTTTAGTTATAATTATCCCCGACAAAATATATGTACTTAAAATTTAATTTAACTATTTCAGGCATAGGTATTTTTATTAAAGGTAAAAATTTGGAGATAGTGTAAGAGCTAGCGCGCAAGAGCAACTTTTGTCTCCGCAACTATTTTGTCTCTCCCATCAATTCTATGGGGAGTTGCGTCGCTACGTGCGCGCACTTTTTTACTAGCCCATAGAGTTGATGGGAGAGACAAAAATTGCTCTTGCGCGCTAGCTCTAATACGATTACATAGCTTTTCGCTTTTATTTTGAAGTTGCACTAGGTACTAACATTTTAATGTCATGTTCTAAAAGTACATAGGTAATTTAGTAATCCAATGACAAATATAATAATAAATAAGTCATTTAGCGATGAATTATTCTTATTCATCATGATAGATATTTCTCTATTGGTAGGAACTCATAGGAATTAAGTATGACCCATAATATTATGACCATTCAAGTAGTTTCCTAAATTCATGACATTACGCGACTAATACCACATTAAATTCGCAGGCGAGTTTTTTTTATCGTCGGTAAAATTTTAATCATTCATATTTTATAAAGACCGTCTCCTTGGTACAACAGTGGATGACGCGGTTCCTGGGTTCGATTCCCGGGGGAGACGAAGAAAATAAATATGTCTGGCAGGACACAGAAGGCTGATCACCTTCTTGTCCCTAAAGAAAATCAATCAGTGAAACAGATGTATAATACATCTGCCCCTTACCCCACTAGGGAACATAGGACTTCACTTACATTTATTTAAAACTATCACTGGCTACGTGGCATTGTATTATCATTTACCAACCCCATAATACTGACATGCCTCGCTTGGATATATATGTATATGTATTATGTATTTGAAAGGCCCTCTTCCTTCATTTTACTCTCCATACCATAACCATATCTTTTGTGGGACATAATGTTATGTTTGTTTTTTAAGCTATTGCATAGCTTCTATCGCGGGCCTTGAGCGCGGGGACCGAATCGAGAAATTCCGTAACGAAAAAACCTCACGCTCCCCACTCCGACGGGCTCGGAGGTGTGGCTATGCAATAGCTTTACCGCGGCAGTCCCCGAGTGCCACACGTCTTTTTATTTTTTTTAATAAATAATGTAGGTATGTAAAATATTTTCACATTAGATCAGAAAAGCGACAATAGGTAGTTGGTATTTTTTTTTTTTAATATCGTCAATTCGACATAGTATGGGATATACTATCCCTGTTAGCTATCAAAATTGAGATTTTTCGTAACTATATGAATTTGTTGGGACAATAAAAGTAAGGTATTTCACGGAAAATTGAATAAGCTTGATACATGCATAATCGACTACAAAAGTGACGACTTAATCAACATTCAGAACGACCAAAGAATGTATAAGAAATTCTGACGTCGTGTTATTATAACACGTCTTCTCCGAGTATATAAAGCGTGTTGTTATTCATGACACCTGAAACGATGGAACCGGAGGTGTGTCATAATAGCTTCTCGATACGGTAAGTAGTGTATTGAGCTGTGTACATAGGCGTTTGCACGGTTTGGTTGGAAGGCATCTCCACCGGCGTACGTCACAGCGTCAATGCAGTGTGGCATGCGACAGGGCGGCGCGGCAGCGGGCAGGTTGTGCGCGCGCATGCCGGTTCACGCTGCCAATACTTCTTCGTGAAACGCAGAGAGCGCGCGCCTCGGTGATATCGACGCGGACATCTAATCTGTAACACACCCGATATACAAATAGGAAAATACTGAAAATTATACACGCAAATATTGTGCTTAAAAACAGTGTCCGAAAAACATAACATCCAGGATACGAACCGATCATTCCATCGTGAAACAAACATATTTTATGTAAGTACAGGTATTATATTTCATAAATATTTCAGTAATTTCCCCTTAAACGTTTTTCTATTTGCATTTAATTTATGCTATTTTCGGACTTTATCCAATCGGCTAATGGATTCGAAATAGTTTCTTGTTTATATGAATGTATAAACACGGCAATAGGTATTTGAGCTGCATATATTTCGGAAAGTATATCTGTAGTTGAAAATTCGCACACTAAAGTACCTTTACCATTGAAAAAAACTTCGATCGATCCATATTTATAATCAACTAATATCATTGATTCCATTATCAATCATTTACTGTTAAGTCTAGGTAAATATTTTATAAAACAAAAATGAATGGTTATGCAGAAGTACGTACCTACTTATTATTTAAAAATGTAAATAGCTATATGAATGCCGACTATAATGATAGTTAAATATTAATGAACCATTCACTTATGTTTATTATTATATTATGTTTTCTCAAATGTTATTATTATAATCTTAGCCAGGCAATAGTATAACATTGTGTTACAATATTTAATACCTACTTTGACTACCGATGTTATGACTATAAATCTATAACAATAATATATCAGCGCCGATCATACGTTACTAATATTCTCTGATTGTAGGTTAGTGTGTGGTTGTACCATGGTTGTACTAACTACTATTCATTGATTTAAAACCTAAAAATATACTTATTCATATGAAAGAAAATACATAGGTAGGTATTATGTAAACCTGCAACGCTTGTTTTGTTATCAAATAAATAGGTAATAACAATTTTTGGGAGCTAGCAATCTCATGGCGATGTTGGTTGTGCAACTTTAACCTATAGCATAGCCTGCGTCTTAGCTGAACTTTTCAATATAGCGATAATATGTAGGTATGCGATTACTTCACTGCATAAAATCAATTTATGAACGGAACAAATATTATTAACAATAAATAATGCAATCTAACTGTGTCACATAAAAGTCAGTTTCACAATTGATTTCGATAATGATGATAATGGTTTTGGAAATAAATTAAACAACAAAATACTGAAAATTGGAAACCTCACATTTGAGTTTAAACTTTAAAGGTAAAAGCTACCTACATAGGAACACGATTTTCTTATTAATTGTTACAGGTGTAACGCGTCAAAACTTCATATTACATACATGTACCGTGTACGTTATTAAATAATTGATTAAAATTTAATTGAACAAAAAATAGAGCAATTTAGGAACCTATTCATTGCAATAAATACGTTGCTACGTGCTTAAATGGTTTTATTTTTTATGTCAAGTTTATAAAAACATTTGGGACTCTATTACTAATATAACTTCTTGTAACAACGTAAGCAAGTAGGTACTTACGATACAAGTGTACTAGGGTTGTACTGTGATCACATAATATAGTTTATACATACATATTATTATTATCTATCCAATGGAAGAACAAGTCGAACCAAGATTTCCTGATACATCAGAGAGTAAAGGCTCATTTTATTAGTAGTCAAGCTTATTACTTAATTAACATAATACCAAACATAGTACATATTAAAATAATTTGAATTTAATTATAACGCTCATGCATTGACTCTACTTATTCCATATATAAATATTATAGAGCGTTTTTTTTCAACACTCGAACTTTTATTTATATGTATTTAAAATATCCTATTTTATAGACACATCTTAGTAGAGTGAAGAGTCTCCTACCAATAATTTTCATATTTTCTATGAAAATTCATAATAATAGTGAGCGACCATTTCATGGTTATTTGCAGTTAACATTAATAGTTTTCTGAAAATTTATGAGCTTCTACAGCTAGCCGTTGGTTCTGGCTTCACACGACCAGAAGTACATACTAGGGATGTGAATAAATAATCGATTATTATTTTAATCGATTATTTTTTTTCCATCGTCGATTTTTTATAATCGATTTTATTAATGGTAAAAATCGATTTTTAATAAATCGATTATAAGAATTACACAATTTAAATCGATTTTTGTAAATAGTGCTATCTGTGCGATGGATGACAAATTATGACACTAAAGTTGACAGACTAAAAATATTCATGATATTTGATGGCAATTAAATTATTATAAAAAAAAATGTATGCGTGTACTAGTGTACACACGTAAGAAGTGAAACTTCTTTATGACATTATTTTTCAAAAAATAATTTACTATATGCAACTTTACAGAAATACATCGAATCACGCGTGGTAGGGATAAGAAAAAGATGGCGCGTAACGGAAAAATGTCATGCGTAACAAAAAAATGTTACACTACATTTTTTTCCAACCCCGATAAAGAAGTTTCACTTCAAAAAAAATGTGTGCGTGTACTAGTGTACACACGTAAGAAGTGAAACTTCTTTATGACCTTATTTTTCAAAAAATAATTTACTATATGCAACTTTACAGAAATACGTCAAATCACGCGTGGTGGTAAAAATGTCACGCGTAACGAAAAAATGTTACACTAAATTTTTTTTCCAACCCCGATAAAGAAGTTTCACTTCAAAAAATTAATTCAAAAATTTCACGTGAAAATTAATAAAAATTACAAATGAAAATTTTTAGAAGTATTTTTTTACTGTAATTAATTTGTGATAAATTTTAAAATTTACACCTGACAGCTAACTTCAGTATTATGAAAAAATTGGAAAGTTAGTTTACTGAACAAGTCGATAAAAAAATCAGCGCCATCTGTACTCCATGTATTTGTATATCTATATTCACAAATATATAGGTATATATATATAAATGCATGGAGTGTTCTGGTACTGGTACATGGTCCGGTATTGGGGCTTTTACCTTACATCGAATAGGTTTTTTCGCATAAAAAGTCGAGGTGAAAACAAAAATCGATTTTTTTTTTTTTTAAATCGATTTTTCACAAATCGATTTATTTCTAAACAAAAAAAATCGATTATTGAGTAATCGATTTTTCTGAATCGAGGTCACATCCCTAGTACATACCTATAAGACATATTTTTTATTGTATACTTATATTGTGTGCCAAATTAATCCGATTTTGGCCTGATATCGTTTGTTACATTTTAACATCCAATCATGTAGAGTCATTACGCACATAAATTACTTTCGAAACTTAGTTTCCCAAAAATAAAGTTTGATAAAAGTTTAATTACTTTTTGGGTTAATGAATACCTACTTGAGTATAATATTCGCAATTTAACACTTTTTAAACATCCACAATCACCTCAAAACTCATATCTATAGATAGCTATGAGTAGGTTTTATCAGCTATTGCTTAAAAACGCGATTTCGAACTGTTTACGTTTTTAATTAATATCAAATAAATGATAGAAAAAGAAACTACCATTTATACAAAGCAATTAATAGAAATAATACTACATATTCATTTTCTTTATCAACATTTTTTTTTTATCCAAGGTATCTTTAATTAAATGAAAGGCAAAACTTTCCTTTAGCTCTACATTTTACATTAAGTTTTTGGAATTTTAAATAAACTTAATTAAACATTCACTTTCAATGGTAAATTCGGATGTCGTCCTTATTACTTATTTAAGAGTCACTATTTAGATGAACTCTTTAAAGCTTAATAAAACATTTAATACTTTCAACTGTTATCATTGCTCTCTCACCATATGGTACACGTCTGTCTGTTCAGATCAGATAACATTTTAATATGTAACTTACATTAAACCGTTACCCCAAGGGACCTATTAGATAATTAATCAATACTATTGTTAATTTTTTAAGTGCATCAAAAAACAATTAATCTATACTAATATTATAAAGCTAAAGCGTTTGTTTGTTTGTTTGTTTGAACGCGCTAATCTCAGGAACTATTGGTCCGATTTGAAAAATTATTTCTCTGTTAGATAGCCCATTTATTGAGGAAGGCTATAGGCTATATATCATCACGCTAAGACAACAGGAGCGGTGAAACCGCGGAGCACAGTAATAAATATTGAAAAATATAAATTAATCAATTATTTGATATTTCACTACTCTCGTCATATTCCACATACATATTATATTTTCCTGGAATGTGCTTGGCAATTTAAAAAAGTGGAAAATTTAAAATTACTTTTAAAACTCTACATTAATATATGAATATAAATTGTAATTAACGATTGATTAAAAATTTTCATTTTTAATTAAATCAATATTAAACCTTATTCTCACAGGTCCATAACGTCTTACATAATTTACAATTCTCGTAATATACATTATTAAAAGAACAAAAGAAAGTGTTATTAACCTTTTTTCGTAAATGGAACAAAAAATCGACCCTGACATGTGCGGTATAGAAGTGTCCCTCTCGTATTCAACTAGGAAATAGGCCGCTGATATATTTTTATATAGACCGAGTTTTCCAAATATACGGTTTATAAAAGCAGTGTTGTAACTTGTAACTTCCTTGGTCTCTGCTAAAATTCGTTTGAGCAAAAACATTGTTATAGACTGTTATTATTGTGAATACAAAAGCGATTTGTATGCAGTGAGTTTTCTGAAAAGAATACAATTACTTAGTTACCTGTATGTTGAAATAAATATTTTATTTCTTATATACATAAAAAATAAGCTTCAGTTTAAACTTGATCTATCAATAATAATAAAGTAAAGTTTTCAAAATTGTTCCGTACCTACTTAAGGTATACAAAGGAAGTCTTTTATATATAAAGCGCAAAAGAATTTTCATGATGCTCATATTATAATGATTACTAGCTTTCCGCCCGCGGCTTCGCCCGCGTTTTCAGAGAAAACCCCGCATAGTTCCCTTTCCCGTGGGATTTCCGGGATAAAACCTATCCTATCTCTCAAGTTGGATCGAACTGCACATGGTGTGCGAATTTTATTATAATCGGTTAAGTGGTTTAGGAGTCCATTGAGGACAAACATTGTGACACGAGATTTATATATATTAAGATATTGTTTTTCAATTCCATTATTGTTTTTATTAAAACATTGTAACCACTGACGTTGAGATATTATTTAAACAAGGTACACATTTACTATTAAACCAATACATGGTGCAACACATAGGTAAAACACTTTTTTTTACACTTAGAAAGCTTCATAATAATTATAGAAATTAGTTTTGCCATGTAAATACATTCATTCCTATCAACAACAAATAGGCTTTTGAAAAATCTAATAGGTTTTCGAAATGAACCACACAATTGAAAGTAATCTAAATTGCAATCACTTAATAACCATAACATAAAACACGACTGGCAATAAAATGTATGTGTAAAAGGTGTTATAAAATTCCGCAATTAAGGATGTTATAAACGGGCTAACGCGCAAACAAATTGTCGTTTAGTATGAATGATAATTGGAGTGCAAAATAAATGCAATCGCAATGTTCTAAATACACCCTCGCTTGGAAGATTTTTCGAAAATGTATAGAGCTACAACCACAGCTACAACCATTTTTTATTTTTATATACCTAGTTACTCATTAATTTTTCTACATTCATATCAGGAGAAAGGATAAACTTTTCCAATGGCATTTCCATTAAGATAAATATTCAATAGGTAGACAAGATAAAATGGGCTAATAGGCCTAAGTGGATGACGACAAATGTAATATTGCGTACATACTGTTATATCTAGTAGATAAATTTATCCGAAAATAAGGACCTTCATGCCAAATTGGCTATGCAATTCAGAAATATGAAAATTTTATGGCGTTCACATTGTTCCTCATACATATTTGCGTTCATACTTGAACAGAAACAAGACACGCTTAATTAACGATTTCTTTTACGGCTTGCGATATACAACGTTTGTTTTAAACTGCCATCTGACCTATTTCAAAAATCTTTGGTTTATTTATGTGATGAAAAACGAGATCATTGATTACATAATATTAATGAACTAAACAATAAACATATGTACGCAACATTTAAAATAATTTGCTCTATATATAAATTTAGAGCAATTGCAACTTTACCTTAAGTACCTAAACCTCATGAAGTATGAATATGAATGACGTGTTGTTAACTTAAACGCCTTAAAAAAGTGAAGCCCTGCTTCCGTGTACAGGTGTAGTATGACTCATATATAACGGTATCATTTGTTAATTGAAAAGTTTTATAGCTCCCATGCGGGTAGTCAATAACACGGAACCACGTAAAGGATAGTACGTTCAACCTAGTTATATGATAAATAATCAATAAATAGTGCATTGGACGTTGTTTACAAAATTAATAAGTAACAAAAGCTCCGTGTTTCTATAGTTTAATAAGTACTAAATCTAATAAATGAAGTAAAACAACCATGGGGGTCTGGTAACAAGAGCCTTAGTTTTTACAACTACCTAAGTGTACCCGAATCGTACAATATAGTGTTTATGGTCTAACTTAATATATAGGCTCCTGGCATATTATGGGTGGGTTTTTTGGTGACGTTTTTATGAACTCTATGGTTTCATTTCTTATCTCTCGATGATTAAATCTTTTACATACCTACTTTATATTATATCCAACTTATTCTTAGAAAAAAAATCTCAAAAGCCAGTGAAAGTATGATGACCGGACAAACAAAAATAAAACAAAAAACTCGATGATCAGTTTTTTCTGTGTTTAATTAATTTTGATTTGCAATGAAGATTTTGTGAAAGCAGTACTTTTGGTTTAAACAGCGTTAAATTCCATTCCGACGACATTGATTTTTTTACTTAAAGTAGGTAGGAGAATATATAAATATATAGCTCAAATTGTACACGTATGTTCTACATAATTTTATACATGGCAAACAATATTGATTAAAGACAATTCTACACCATAATTGCTCCTATTGTCTACGTAATTATAAATTCATACAAACAGAAATAATTAAACAGTGTCGCAATTACGAAATTCAGTATTTTGTGTATATGTTATGTGTATCCTTTATACTTTATAGTCTATGTAGTTATGTTTTCAGGATGGATGAGATTTTCGGGACATTTTAAGACCGCAAATTTATGCGTTTGACTAAATTCTATAGACTTTACCTAACTATATATTCTAACTACATATATACTAGGCTGAAATTTTAGAACACTAAGTGAATCAGGACATTCCACACCAACATAATAACAATTTATCTTTAGATATTATAATTTAGAAGCTATTGTGTCTGAAATAGTTCGTAGAATTACCATGAAGTCAATTGTTGCTGCATAACGATCGGGAGGGCTTGCGTAGTTTATACGCATGAACAATAGGTATTTATCATCATATTGTCGTAGAGGGAATATCTTTGGCTTTCTTATTGAAATTATAGGAACCACCCAGAATAAAATTACGAGCTCTCTTGTTAGAATAGTTAGCGAATTAAGAACTCATATAGTTAAGTGAGGAAGAAGAACGCCTAAAAATTGATTGTATGATATATCAGAGAAAAATTACAGATATATCTTAATTATACTTCGAGCTTCCCTGCACTTTATTGCACTCATAGGTACATTTAAGACGATTATATTTATAGAAAATTCGTTGTGTCTAATTTAGGCGACAATCGGAATGCCGCTGATACCAATTCTGTTAAGCTTTCTAAGTCTTCGTTTTGTAATTTATGTTAAGATTTTACGAGTGTTCAATTAAACTTAATTTCTTTTTTCAACAAGGAATTTAAAAAGCATTTATCTACGAATAAAAGAAAACGAAACTTGGTCAAAAACTGTCGATGGTAAAATATGTATACTCTTGAAAGTAGATATTAGCGTAATTCTGTAGGTCACGTCATGATTGTGTTTGACGACAAAACGGTATCTAATTAGAGCCTTTAGCTACCTTTAGCAGTAGCTCACAAATATAACAGAGTTCAAAGACCTTGATTAATATGTGACAGTTCCGATGTTTATTGAAATAATTACCAAATGGTCGTAAACCATTACGTAGAAAACTATTCACGTCACAGAACTATACGTATACCGAACTCTTGGAGAAGGCGCATGTAACTAAATAAATAAATAATAAAATTGAATGTTTCATAATTTAATTTGGAAAGGACATTGAAGTTTATCTATAGATAAAATAGTTACTTATCTAACGATATTAACTTTAAATTCAATGATTGAAAACTTCATTCTTAATCTATATAAGTACCTATATGGAAAAATTCTTCAATTGTTGATTATGATTACGATCATGCTTTAAAATGTAAATTGTATTAGTTACCTAATTATTTATATTTAATTCACTCTACCGTCCGCGTCGGTCGCGATAACTTTTTGTTTTAGAAAAGAAATCTATCCCACCACCAAGGAATTATTTTAAGCAACAGTAAACGAGCTTATTTTATTTAGGGAAACCTTTGATATATACTAACTTCTTGCAACATCTGTCATAATTAATATTTTTGGAGTTTGTGACCAACTTTTGACATTTTTAAGTTTATATGTTTATAGCTTGTTTATAGAAATAAATTTTAAATTTATTCTAAAGTTTAGTATTGATAATGTTTAAAATTGTGTAATTTGTGATACTAAAATTTATTTCAATGTTTCATCAAAATCACAAAGTAATAATGATAAGGTAAATTAAATTCTGTGAAATATTTTTACATGTTCTTTTCATCTATCATCGTTCCTACCCTAATTTAACTTAAAATTCAAATGCCTATAAATTATCTATAACTGGATAATAAATATAAACCTATTTTTAAATTGCAACATGTGCACTGTGCAGCCCTTTTTCATCGAACCTTAGAGAGGATGATTTTATATCAACGTCTATTATTAAAAAATAAATCCCCATTTCCCTTGGGCGACGCGACGCGACGTGCCCATCACGCGTGAAAAGCTGGACTAATTTCGCACCTTTTCTTGTTATATCTTATAGAAGAAAATTTTAATAATTTGCTCGAAAAATAATAAAACGGCTAATTAACGCGATTGACAGTTCCCGATTTTTTTTTTCAGATGATATCAAAACCACAAAATGGGCACAAATGTCGGGCACCGTGAGCAGAACCGCTGAGCGGGCATGTGGGCGCGCGCGGCGCGTGTGCTGCGGCGCGTGGCGCTGCTGGTGCCGTTCGT
>CAJQZM010041976.1:8261-28100 GCA_907164665.1 Colias nastes | reverse complement strand
GACAGACAGACAGAGTTACTTTCACATTTATAATATTAGTATGGATTTGATATGTCTATTTAAGATTAGCTTTGTGATGGCTTCCGTCATTAATGATATCATACGATAACTAGGTATTTCACATTTATAAAAAAATGGTGAGATTGTGGTGAAATATATGATGGGAGTCTAATTTGTATTAGTCTATTTTTGTAGACCAAGGTCCCATCTATTTACACATAAAATTTCATCCAAATTAATCCAGCGGTTTAGTCGTGAAAACGTGAACAAACATGAAAAATTTTCTTGCATTTCAATATCATGCATCGTAAACGTGAAAGGAAACCTAAAACAAATTAATATTAATACATTTCTCACGTATATTTAGCAAATACATCTTATTCACTGAACAAACAGTAGATTATCTTTTATCATTACACTAGCTGTGTCCCGCGGTTTAACGGCATTTCTCCGCTCCTGTTGGTCTTAGCGTGATGATATAAAGCGATCCTTCCTCGATAAATGGGCTATCTAACACCGAAATAATTTATCAAATCGGATCAGTAGTTCCTGAGATTAGCGCATTCAAACAAAGAAACTCATCAGCTTTATAATATTAGTATAGATTTGTTACGTTTTCAGTTGCATTGCGTATTTTCATTTATTTTGAAAGTTCAATAAAGAATATTAATCTTTTACTCATAACTATTATTTATTAAGCTTATGAACTAAGTCTCTACATAACGCTTAGTACTTATTTAATGACTAGCTTTCCACCCGTGCTAAATTGCATTATAATCGGTTCAATAGTATTTGTGTGAAAGAGTAACAAACATACACATACATCCATCATCACAAACTTTCGCATTTATAATATTAGTAGGATAGGATAGGATAAATTACTTGGATAAACCTATATAATATAATAATACAATTTTGCACGAAGCCGGTTCATATATTTTGTATATTTTAATCATTTATTATAATATTACCTATTTGTTCATTATATCCAGTAACTTAGCAAACAAATATCGA
Organism: Colias nastes; assembly: GCA_907164665.1. Lineage (NCBI taxonomy): Eukaryota > Metazoa > Arthropoda > Insecta > Lepidoptera > Pieridae > Colias > Colias nastes. The sequence continues at coordinate 27,086 of CAJQZM010041976.1, read as the reverse complement.
AGCATATATTTGTCGAATTTATTAGAAACTTCTTACTAAATGTGTATGCAATTGTTACTATAGGCATCTGCAGCCAGAAACTAGATCGTAATATTTCAGTCAAATAAAATATCTCAACTACGCATTATTTTTGCTACAGATGTTTTTTAACCATTTAAATTAAAGAAAATTACTTTAACAGCATCATATTAACCCTAGAAAGATAGTCTGCGTCAAAATGACTCCTGTGTTTCCGAAATATAGCTGTATCTTTTTAAATGTCGCGAATCCATAATTGTGCTTATAGGACATTTCATAAGTCACTGAGAGCTTGCTATGGTATACGTGTCAATAAAGTTAGTGTAACTGATTTTGAAATATAACGACTACGTGAGTCAAAATTACGCATGATTATCTTTACCGTGACATTTAAGATTTTGACTTCTATGGTAGTTTGAATATTTTTAGCTTATTATTACTGTTTATTGTGACTTATGTTAAAAATTTATTTTTATACATATTGAAGCAAATATAGAAAACAATTGGATATAGAAAATTGGAAGAATATTGTATACTAGCCGCTCTTATGCAAAGCGATGAGGGTCCCTGTGAAGAAACTGATAGTGAAGTAGGAGGACCACGAAATTGAAGATGACGAGCAAAGTGACACAGAAGAAGCTTTTCCCGATGAGGTACAAAGCAAAGATGATATATTACATGCAAGCAAAAGGCGGAGTAGATGCATTAGACCGAATGAGTTCCCTGATGTTCAATAGTAGGAAGACAATGAGATGACCAATGGCTTTATTTTATGGAATCAATAAAATTGCCTGCATATTGCATATTAAATTTATAGCCACAATGTTAACAACAAAGCACAAAAACATCTGAGCCGAAAAAACATGAAATATAGAAGCATGGAACTGTATTTTTTTGTTTATGCGTGGTCGTTTAGAATCACCAGCTTTGATAAGATATTTGCGTGATAATATCTCCAATTTGTTGCCAAATGAAGTATCTGGTACATCGAAAGAAAGTACTGAGGAGGCCTTCAGTAAAAAAAAAACGTATTTACTATACTTTTTGTCCTTCTGAAATATGACGAAAGGCAAATGCCTCCTGCAAAAAATGTAACATACTTACATGTCGTGAGCATACGTTGATATGTGGTAAACTTGTTTCTCACTAATTTTTTATATAACTATATGTACAACATATATATAACATATAAAAAAGTCTGATAATTGTGGTCAAAAATTACTTTTCATTAGAAATAATACGTGTTACAAGAATTGTAGATTTAAAGCAGACGTTTAATGTTTTCGTTTTTTTATATGTATAAAAATAATTAAAAATAAATTATTTGTAATATCAATTATTCTAATATAACTGTAAATATATAATAACTTACAATTTATAGAAAAAAAAAACAATATACCTCTACTTAGAGCTAACTAAAAAACATGCGTAAATTTGACGCATGACTATCTTTCCCGTACTACTCAATATGATTATCTTTCTAGGGTTAAGAATAAAGTACATCAAATAGTTTATTTATTTATTTATTCCATTTATTGTACCACACCATTACAATGTACAGTATACAGGGTGTCCCACTATTGGTATACTAAGCGCGAAGGGACTTGTAGTTTTGCATACACTGATCACGTAAAAAATACTACAACAAAATTACGTCAAAAATTGTTTTGCTAAATTTTTCCTGAAAATCCATGTTTTCTTCTCTAGCTTCGCGCAGCCGGCTATACCGCTTCTCTAATGTGAGCATTTTGTCTATGAAAACATAATCTTAAACGATAACTCACGTGCTGGTGGCAAAAATGGGCGGGTTGCTTGTTAGGGGTGTACACATAGAGTTTTAAGAACTCATCTATTTGAAAAAAAAATGCGTCTGCAATTTTTTAAGTATTTTTTACGTACTCAGCGTATGCAAAACTATAACCTCCTTTGAGCTTAGTATACCAACAGTGGGACACCCTGTATATATTTGTATGTTAACATTACAATGTACAGTATATATAGGTATTTGTATGAATGCGAGGTAAAGTACAAAAGGTGACCTTATCGCTTAAAAGCGATTTCTTCCAGGCCTATGTTTATGTGTGATAAAGAAAGAAAATTATTGCGAAGCAGTATTTGACTTTATAAATAAATCAAAAATCTTTATTTTGCTTATTGATTATAGTTAAGAATTTAAAAATAAATCAATTAAAATTATATAAATTATAGATCTAATGAGAAATGATATAATTATGCTCTACCATTAATATCAATTAATCAAAGCTTCACTTGCTCTTTCGTAAAAGTTTAGTTTAATAAAGAAACAACCAATACCTTTAGACGCTTCGAAGCCCAAATAAACGCAGAAGTTCATTATTTACTGACCAATATTATTATCTATACTAATATTATAAAGCTGAAGAGTTTGTTTGTTTGTTTGAACGCGCTAAACTACTGGTCCGATTTGAAAAAATATTTCGGTGTTAGATAGCTCATTTATCCAGGAAGGCTATAGGCTATACAGGGTGTAATCGTTAAGTGTGCACAAGCGATTATTCCGTAACTATTGCAGATACCAAAAAACTTTAAACTGATATCGAAAGTACTTAACCTAATGAGTAAAATGGCCATAATAAATTTTTAAAAATAAAACGAGAAATATCCAAAAATGTTACATTAAACGCTCCCATACATTTTATTTCCCATACATTTTGTATTCATAGCAGATTTTCGAAGTGATGTCCTCATTGTGCAATACAATGAGGAGCTCTATTTACAGTTTCTAAATGAACTTCCCTTCAAATTTGCGAAGTAATTAAAGCAGAAAACCAAAAAAAGAAAGAAAAAGCTAAAATCTTTCATATTAAATGTACTAGGTTGATCCAAAAGTAATGATAATTGGGTATTTCCTGTGCACATAAAAATATAAAATAAATGTTTTTTGCTTGCTCATGTATTCACTAAGTAATCACAAAAAAATCATATCAACAGGCCACGTTTCCAATTATTTACATTAATTTGAATGTGAACCGTGCGTGCCAGAATGTTTCCCGACGAAAAGAAGAAACAACGATTCGACATGTAGAGGGTAAATTTCTAAATTTTTAATGATATCAGGATAATTTTTTGTCACGTTTTGTGATCATGGACGTTACCCGAGTTCACCATGTTTATGCTGAAACCAAAAAACAATCAATGTCCTGGATGCGAGCTTCCAAAGTGACGATGAAGAAATTCAAAGTGAAAATCAGTAGGTTAGATTAAAGCGGTAGTTTTTTGGGACGCTGAAGGAATAATTATGGTGGAATATTTTAAAAAGGTAGCCACTTTATTGGGCTCTTACTAAACAGACCAAATTAAAAGATTGCGGTAGGTTAGTAAGGAAAAGAGACATGGCAAACTGCGGACCTGAACGCTGTTTCACCAAGACAACGCACCAGATCACAAAGCGTCAGTTGCGATGGCTGCCATTCAAAAATCGGCATTCCAAATGCTTGAACACCTACCCTATTTTTTAGATCTAGCACCTAATTACTTTTATCTCTTTCCTCGGCACAAGAAACACTTTCTTAGCAATAAATTATTTTAAGACGACAGCGAAGTGATGGCCGCGTGGAGGGGTTTTTGTGGATGAAGTCAAAGTTTTTTTTTTTTAAGTTTAGGAAAAAAAATATTGAAGTATATTTTCTAGTTAGAAGACTATCTAGAGAACTACATAATTATTATAACTGTAATGACCTTGTTTAATATTGATTATCATTACTTTTGGATCAACCCATGTACATGGGATATTCGTATCTCATACTAAATGTATGGGAGGGTTTCAAGTAAATTTTTTAGATATTTCTCGTTTTATTTTTAAAAATTTATTATGGCCATTTTACTCATTAGGTTAAATACTTTCGATATCAGTTTAAAGTTTTTTGATATCTGTAATAGTTACGGAATAATCGCCTGTGCACACTTAACGATTACACCCTGTATATCATCACGCTACGACCAACAGGAGTGGAGCCACGGGTGTGAAACCGCGCGGAGCAGTTAGTAATAAATATGTACAATATCTCTTTTAAAGTTAAATTTCTCGTGTCAAATTTCTACGTCTAAAAACGGAACTTATTATCAAAATAGGGCGCGAAGTGGGCAATAAAAAAACTAATTAATACATTGAACTGTGATCTTATCAATAAATAAGTTTGACAACAAGTAAATCGAAACGAGATTTTTATAATCTATACATATAATAAATCTGTAGAAGGGTCAATTCTGTACATTGAAAATATTGAAAAAATAAATAGCACTGTGTGTGTTACTGGATCGATACCAAACGCAAATATGTGATTAAAAAAATTTTTGTCTGTCTGTCTGAATATGCTGACATTACGTGAAAACTAACGGTTCGATTTCGATGAAACTTGGTATAATTATACTTTATTATCCTGGGCGTAAAATAGGATACTTTTTATCCTGGAAAAATACGTGGAAAAAAAAATCTTAATTTTTTAGTTTTGTCCATAGACGTTGTTCTGTAGAACCGCGAACACACGTTGCGTTACCCGCAGTGGATTCTTTTTTTTTATAAGATGTCATTGTCAGAGTTACTCAAAATGGAGAAATAAACCATCCACGCGAAGACGGACATCCGCGCGGACGGAGTCGCGGGCGGAAGCTAGTATTATAATAAGTGGCTGAGAAAAAAGAAAATATAATACATATTAAAGGTATATAATATCTATACTAATATTATGAAGCTGAAGAGTTTGTTTGTTTGTACGCGCTAATCTCGGGAACTACCCACTGGTCCGATTTGAAAAATTATTTCTGTGTTAGATAGCCCATTTATCGAAGAAGGCTATAGGCTATATATCTCGCTAAGACCAACAGGAGCGGAGCACTGCGGGTAAAACCGCGGAGCACAGCTAGTAATAAATAAAATATGTTACTTTTGCGTATAAGAATACTTTTTTTATCTATATTTATAAATGTAAGTATCCAATTGTATTTTAAATCTAATGTGGTAATTAATATCTTTGTAAAAAAGAAGTCCTTGAAGTTTTTTGGGTAGGTAAGGAATATATTTGTGGAAAAATAACAAAAAACAAAAGGCTTCAATTTAAAATTTTAACAATTCAAATTTGTACCTATTTTTATAAAAAACGGTGTATTTAAAATTAAAATTATCAGTAGGTTATATCAAATTAAAATGTAATTTTTAAAATACCCTTTATTATATTATCCACAAAAAATATTTTTTACAGTATACCTATCTATTTTTATAAATTTATAAAGAATAGAAAAAATTCGATCACGAGGCGGGACTCGAACCCGCATCCTTTCGCGCCATTCCTCTTCTATCTATTTTTTCCTAGAAATATCAATTTTGGTATCATCCAATAACGTTCATATCCTAATTCGTAAAAGAGATAAACCTAATTAATCATATAGATTAATCTTTTTTGGAAGTAATGTCAAATCTACGCAACTGCTTTCTTTTACTCTAAAAAATATTTTTTTTTTATAATTGTGGCAACATTTCAAGCTTTTATTAGCTTCATTTTTATTTTTGTATGTTTTAGAGTCGATTTTCACCAACTTTAAACAGACAGATTTAATTTAAATTTTGTACACTTATCAAGGATCGATGATCATAATTTCATGACTTTAAGCGTTTTTTTAACTGGGTATATTAATTACTAGCTTTCCACCCGCGGCTTCGCCCGCGCTGTCAAAGAAAAACCCGCATAGTTCCCGTTCCCGTGGGATTTCCGGGATAAAACCTATCCTATGTCCCGGGGTAAAAAGTAGCCTATGTCCTTTCTCGGGTATCAAAATATCCATATACCAAATTTCATGCAAATTGGTTCAGTAGTTATGGCGTGATTGAGTAACAGACAGACAGAGTTACTTTCGCATTTATAATATTAATAAGTAATAAGTATGGATTGTTGTTAGTAGTTTAACATTTATTTTAATTTATTTATAATACCTTTGTTTAGTAAACTTGGGGATTCTGATAAGAAGTATCGACTTGTATATGTTATCAACTATTTAAAGTTGAAGTTCTATTTTTAAGGTTAGAATTTTAAATTAGAATAGTTATTTATTTCATAATATATTGAGGAAGATAATATTATGTTTGTTTTACACTGCTAAATTAAGAAAAATTTATTATGCGATTTAATAATTTTTATTACAACTCTACATAGTTACCGATAACCGTTGAGAATTTTAAGAAAAAATACAAAATTTTATTACTAATGCAACAAATCCAACCTTAGTGGCAATATGTACATTTAAATATAGTATGTATGTATATCAAATATTTTTATTTATTATTATTTATTTATTATTATTATTTTAATTCTTTTTTTTTATATAACTATTTTATGAAAATATTTTTGTCTGCCCATCTCTTCTATATGTTATTCTATATGTATCGACTATCATGATTATATTTTGTATTTAATCTATTTTTATTTTGCATTTTAATATTACCTACATAATTATTGTTTCTCTAATCGTAACAATGTCTAGGGGCCACTGAAAACCAGCTCTGTGTGTGCATAATTGCAGCATAGATTACGCTGAGTTGGCTTCCCTTTTTCAAGGACACTCTTTTACAATTGATTTTCTTTATTTTTTATTTTTTTTTTTTCATGTTCTTTTTTTACTTTTTTTCTTGTGTGTAAATTTTATGTGATTTTATGTGATTTTCTTTTTTTTGTATTGATGTTCTTTATTGATGTCCTTGAAATAAATGTTTTTTCTTTCTTTCTTTTTTTCTTTCTAACCGAGTAACATATAGGTATATGTTACATATATGTATAACATAATGTATAACCATTTTGGTGTGTTGTATACATACAACACATATTTTGGTACACCAAAATACCATGTTGCTGAACCAATAAAAAAGTCTTTCCTACTCGAGCAAAGCCGAGTGAATCGGATTGTAATGTATAACAATACATATTATAATTAAATCGTATAATAAAAGGTGGGATCAATAACAATACAATGTTCTCAACACGCAATGACCGAGTGGCTGTTATCAAGTGATTTCTGACCTTAACTCTAATTTCTTATAAAAAACGGTTATTTATCATCTACCTACTATGAAACATCATCCGGGTTGCTTTTTGTGAAAGCGTGGAGTTATTTTGGGCTTTCTTGTGTTTAGAAATTAACGAAATTTAACGGATTGGCGTTAAGATTATTTTTTGTGTGCAAAAAATTATCTAAAAATCTTAAAATCTATTTACGTATGTACCTTGTTGGTCTTTACAATTCATTTTACGAATTCAATATAAAATAGTATAAAAGATTATAGTAGAATATGTATGCAGAGTAGAGTATGGAATTAACAGCGAAAATTTCTCATAAAATTGTTTTGACTCGCCCAGGTGAATCCACAAGGTATAACTAGTATGCTATAAAAATGCACGTGCTAAAATTATTAATGTGATAAGAAATACTATGCGTTTAGTTGCGGTTACTTATAAATAACAATAGAATATATTATAGCTATCATAAATATAAAGTATATTATATTCAAAAAGAAAAGTGAGCGTACTTACTTATTAAGTACTAGCTTTCCGCCCGCGGCTTCGCCCGTTTTGTCTAAGACATAATCTATACTATAATAATATTATAAAGAGGAAAGGTTTGTAATTATGTATGTATGTATGTATGTATGTATGGTTTTCACGCATAAACTACTGGACCGATTTTGATGAAATTTGGCACAGACAATCTTTAGACCCTGAGAAAGAACATAGGCTACCTTTTATTGCGAAATATGTACCACGGGCGAAGCCGGGGCGGACCGCTAGTAAATTATATACTAAAACCTTCCTCTTGAATCAATCTATCTATTAAAAAATCCGCATCAAAATCCGTTGCGTAGTTTTAAAGATTTAAGCATACAAAGGGACATAGGGACAGAGAAAGCGACTTTGTTTTATACTATGTAGTGACTAGCTTTCCACCCGCGGCTTCGCCCGCTTTGTCTAAAACTAGGTTTTAGACAAAGCGGAATCATAAAACCTTAATATATATATCATAATAATAAATTATATCATAAAACCTTCCTCATGAATCACTCTATCTAATAAAAAAAACCGCATCAAATCCGTTGCGTAGTTTTAATGATTTAAGCATACGGGACATAGGGACAGAGAAAGTGACTTTCTTTTATACTATGTAGTGATTAAACCTAATAAAAGTACCTACCTATAATTATCTGTAACTTTTACGTATTACGAATACCGGTGACATTTTAACCGTATCCACTTGTGGTAAAAGAAAATGCGTCCACTGAAAATCAGTGACGTTTTTTACGACGTATTGTTGCGTTTTTTATTTAAAGAATTCACCTCCATTTTCTCATTTTCTTATAATGCATGAATTTCCTTTCTTTCCTATTAATATTTAAACATAGTACATAGAACGCATAGTATTTCTTATCACATTAATTTTAGCACGTGCATTTTTATAGCATACTAGCTGTTATACCTTGCGGTTTCACCTGGGCGAGTCACAACAATTTTATGATAAATTTTAAAGTACATAAATAATTAATACCAATACACACATCTTAATAAGTTATTATAGTCTGACGAGTCGAAGTACGAGCAAGAAATAGTTTTACAAAACCGACACCAACTAATTAGTCCGTATAAATGACCCTACGCTAATTGGAGCAAGGAGCGCCCGAGAGGCCACAGATAATATAATATCGCCACCTATGTTACATATTTCAACACAAGAATTATTACTGAAGAATTAATGTTTTTGTTTAAAAAACGTCTTTATTTAAATATTTATTTGTGAGATTGTAATCTATAGTACCTATTAGGGGTCAAATTTCAGTCGTCAGTCGTTGACTTGATTGAGTTGAGATGGATTTCAAATATGGGATAAAGGTGCGGGTTATAGATAATTCAGTCTAAGTATGTATATGGGATCTTGCATCTTCAAATTATGAAAGTGGTAAAATAATATAAGATGTCATATTAATGAGTCTTTTAAAGAGATAATGATGAGTGTAGAAGATGAATTATTTACCTACAACCTTAACGGACATTACACTTTTATGGCAAAAGTGATAAAGAAAAATACTATAATTACTATTTTATCTTTGTCACAATTTGACTTCAAAAATTTATTTAATTTATAAAATTGTTGTGTCGCGGAGTTTGTCGTTAAACTCCTCCGAAACGGCTTGACCGATTCTCATGAACTTTTGTGTGCATATCGGGTAGGTTAGTGATAAGAGTAACAACGTTTGTAGTGACATCTATACCTACGTAACTATTGATAAATAAATATATTAAAAATGCAATGAGCTTCGCACATACGCCATAAGCCGTTATCGATATCTATTTACGATGAAAATTTTGACGTAATCATTTTGTAGATATTATCAACTTGTACATCATAAATTCATATCATGACAAATAACCAGTCCTAATCAATTACTTAATTGATTACTTGATTAAAATTTTTTCAGACGTAAAAGATTATATCAAATTTGATAACAATCAAATTACGTCAGAAATGCAAAGAAAGTTCTTCATTCCTCGATCCTAAACAAGCCAACAACCGTTGAACTTAAACATCAATATTAAATAAAATTATCGTTGATACAACACTTCCGTATTTACAATAAGAATGTATGTAATAAAAAATTTATCTCAGTTAGTATGAATCTCGCACGCGGTCGGGCCGTGATACCTTATCGGAGTAATTATTAATTAAATATACAAAGATATTTTGGTCGATTTGGTTAAATTTACCGCGCATCTCATTAATTATGTGTAATTTTAAGACGCAAATCTTATTAGCTGTATTTTTTGATAACTCTGTACACGGTTTATACTTAATTTTTTTAACGAGGTATGGCAATTTGAATTTTCAGTTTTGATAATAGAAACTTTATTAATTCCATAACATTAATTATTAAATACTTAGTAAATCTTATTAAAGATGCACTAACTATCGGCTAGGGCCTACCCGCTTTAAAATATTAAAATAAGGAACGCCAAAAAAAAAAATTGTATTGCGTCAAATTCAAATGTACCTCAAGTTTTAGTTATCAATACATTTTTTACCATTTAATATATTCTATTCTGTATTTAAATAATCTTTATTTGTTCCAGGTGAATGTCTAACGTCTGGTCGGTATCCCTTCATCTGTCTGCAGTTTGAGCTGCCACCAGATGTGGAACCCGAAGAAGTTACGGTTGTGGAACTGTGGTTTTATAAGGTTAGTTATTTTCTAATACTTACCTAATAATTAATGTTATTTTTATATATTACTTACAGGTACAAGTGATAAATGCTGAAAAAATTATTTCAATATGTCTTGCTCTATGCTTGTTATACAATCTTGATTTTTTTTGGTATCGCCATGACTGTAAAATGTTATCTTATAAAATATTAATAATGCATATATATTATATACGTATTTGACGCATTTTATTTCTAAATAAAAATGATTTCAGTAATTATCATATTTCAATTCTTAGAAAGAAACCATTGAATGTTTTCAATAGTCAACTATTGCCGTATATATTTTAAAAACTTTTTCTTAAATTCTAATGATTCAAATCTTCAGAAATCTCTAGATTGCTTGTTCTTCTCAAAACACATAACTTATAAAAACTATCTTTTCAATATTTTATATCTATATAGTTAAATACGTTTCTAGGAGCGGGATCCCCTCGACGAATACAACCAGACCTTCGTGATATCAGAAGCAGCCCACTGGGACAGCCAGCAGCAGTTCAGGAAGACCAAACCGATCGCTATCAAGGAGACAGACACTGGCGAAGGGTGGGTGCGGGTCGAACTCGCCTGGGCCGTGAGGGTCTGGCTCGAAGGTCGGGAGAGACTGCATACACTTCATGTGGCTTGTAGAACTTGTCAGGTAAGATTTTATTTTTAGTGTTGTTCGTCTGTTTTTTATTTATTAGGGGATATATTTTAGAATGAAATTGCAATAAAATGTATGCACTAAGCAGTTCTATCTTAAACTTTAAATATAGAGTAATGTAGAGTCGCTGAATATATTGATATAATGCTACCATGATTGAAAATTTATGTATTAGTTTAGGTTAGAAATCGTAGAATGTTTTGGATAACCAGACGAAAAATATTTTTGTATTTATTACTTTAATTTAAGAATAATATAGTTTAAGAGGTATTTTATATTTTATATAGAGGCTATTAAAATTAATTATTCTTTGTTTCTTCTTATGTACCTTTCCTTGATTTTCCACATTACATAGGGTGGATCTACTGATCTACAGTACCTACTTCTTATACTCACAGCACAATTCTTATTCCTTTAATTTCTCTTACAGCTACGCCGCGCACCCCTCTCCTTCCACGAAAAGCACCGACCCTTCCTAGTACTTTATACCAAATACGCGGGCAAGCGACGCCGCGGGCGAGCACTAGAGTGTGGGGCAACTACTAGCGAATGCTGCAGAGAGCCCTTGTATGTCAGCTTCAAGGAACTGGGTTGGGATGACTGGATTATAAGACCCGCGGGGTATCATGCGTACTTCTGTAAGGGGACTTGCATGCCGATCTCTGCTGTGACGAGGTCGGATAGCTATCACCATAATATTATACGGGTAAGTTAAAAACATGGTCTACTAGCTTTCCGCCCGCGGCTTCGCCCGCGTTTTCAAAGAAAAACCGCATAGTTCCCGGTCCCGTGGGACGGATAAAACCTATCCTATGTGTTAATCCAAGTTACCCTCTATATGTGTGTTTAATTTCATTGTAATCGGTTCAGTAGTATTTGCGTGAAAGAGTAACAAACACACATACACATCCATCCTCACAAACATTCGCATTTATGATATTAGTAGGAAGGTTAGGATAGAATTCAACAGTGTATATTTTTTTAAACATAGGTATTATTCGATCGTGTCAGTCGTGTATTTTGTTAATTTGTTAGCGAAAAGGTTGTGATACTTGTGTATTTTAACGGTCTGATATTGTGTTGAAAATAAAATAATATAAAAGGTTCATTTATTATTATTTTCTTCACCTAGTGAATGCATTGCTGTTGAGAGAAGAGAAAAAATTATTCACCTGGTTTAGGTATTTTTTTCAGTTAGATACATTTTAAAATGAATATCTTAGGAAAAGTCTTGAATATGCCCAATTCTAATGTAGATTATGTAGAGCACGGTTATATATCAGTCATAAAAATACCTATGTTAGAAACTATGAACGTGCCTCATCATAATATTATGTTATTTATTTTAATAAATGTGTTCTTTATTTTCAGAAATACTTCTACTCAGTATCAAATGAACGAAGAACAGAATTCAAACCGTGCTGTGCGCCCACTACGTTCAGTTCCTTACAGTTACTGTATATGGATTCTAATAATACGGTTACGCAGAAAACCTTACCAAATATGGTCGTAGAAACCTGTGGCTGTATGTAAGTCTGTTCCTTCAAACATTAGGAATTGTAATACTGGATTTGTTGTCGTATTTACTGAGATTAAATCGTGTTAAAGTACGCAAGAATAGTTGAATTAGTTAGTTGAATTTGGAAAGTTTCGATTTTAATTTGGCAGAATTATTTAAATAAGTGTGATTTAAATTATTTCCAATTTAGTATAAAAGTAATTATTAGTGTTATTTTTAGTAGGTATGTGATGTTTTAGTTATTTGTGTATCTATTGTGATATGCCTAGAATCTGCATTTATATTTTAAGTTAAGTGTTAAATTAATATTTATATTACTTCCTTACAGGATAGGTTAGTTAGGAAAATTTGTATATTTTTTAGAAAATAATCAATCTACAAATAGTTAGAAATAATCTGAAACAATGCATTTATTTAAATGTGTTTTAACGTGTTCATACTAATTATTATGTGTTAGTACCTACTTATTATAATTATATTTTGATATGCGCTTACATTTCACGATTTTATACCTAATGAAGTTACTCAGATAAAATGTTAATTATAATAGTTACGTAAGGCATTGATTCCTATTAAATTCATAACGATATGAGATAGTTATTACGTGATTATACAAAATATAGAGTAATTCTCTAGTAAAGAAATTAATAATTTTCAAACATTATAAAAATATGATTATAATTAAATATTTATACCAGTGATCTTTAAAAATATAATATTAAGAACCAAATATGTTTGAATAGTCGTTCCAAATCTTAAATTCCACAGTAAATCGTAAACATTTTCCTATTATCTCTTGAGAACAGAAATACCTATAACAGTCGTTTAACCCGATTTAACGAAGTTTAAACTTATCGTGTAAACAACAATAAATAACGGCAAAACATCTCAATAATATTATCATTATTTCAATAGCGAAAAGACAGGACTTTGCCCTCCGTACATCACGTGGCGCCGGCCTGTTAGTACAATAAAAATTGTATAAACATACAATTAATTTTATAAAGTCATATGTTGACCTATTGTGTGCATTCTAATGTTTTAAGTTGATGACCTGACGTGATTATTATGCCTATGATTATGTTGTGTGTAGTTTTCAAATTTCTCAATTTTCATGGCTGGCTATTTATTCTAAAATTAATTAATTCCCTTGTTTATTTTGTTCGATTGATATGTTTATTGATTGACTTTATACATAACAACAACATACACGAAAAACGTAGTGAGTAATGATTTTAAATAGGTTAGTAATAAAAATAGAATAATGTTTTTATTTTTGGAGGATGCCGGAGATAACTAATAATAAACATGAAGCTTTAAATCACGTGCTACATAGTATAAAACAAAGTCACTTTCTCTGTCCCTATGTCCCTATGTATGCTTAAATCTTTAAAACTACGCAACGGATTTTGTTGCGTTTTTTTTAAATAGATAGAGTGATTCAAGAGGAAGGTTTTAGTACCTATATAATTTATTATGTTTTAGACAAAGCGGGCGAAGCCGCGGGCGGAAAGCTAGTATATAATAATCATCGTTTTTCATGGTGTATTTAATAAAAAAAATCGTCGCATTTAAGCGTATATCGAAATAGTACGGTATGATAAATTATCAGTTATTTATAACTTTACGGCGAAGTTTAATTGTTTTTATCTTGAAATAATTAACGGGTGCTTTTGTTTGAGACGAGTTAATAACTTAGTAATAAATGGGTATTAAATATTATTATATTTTGTCATGTTTATGATTTTTTGAAGTGAAACTTCTTTATCGGGATTGGAAAAAAATTTTGTGTAAAATTTTTTCGTTACGCGTGACATTTTACCGTTACGCGCCATCTTTTTCTTATCCCTAACACGCGTGATTCGACGTATTTCTGTAAAGTTGCATATAGTAAATTATTTTTTGAAAAATGAGGTCATAAAGAAGTTTCACTTCTTACGTGTGTACACGCACACCTTTTTTTATTTTATTTTGCCTTAGAGGGTTGTGTTTTAGATATTTTGGATAGGTACATACCGATTTTAAACATTGATGGTCAGATGATAATAATCATAGGGAAATACTGTAATATGCTGTTTAGAATATGAATATATTCATAAATGATATAATATTGTACCTACGTATGATGTCAACTGTGATTGTAAAAAATTGTGTAGAATGAGGGCATGGCTTTAACTCGTCTCTATTTAAAGTAGATAATTAATATTCCTTTAGTTTTAACTGAGTTTTTAACACGCGAGTGTGAATGATTGAATGAATGAAGAAAATTTCGAATTTTCTCAAAGTTGTAATGTAATGTATTGTAAATTACAAACATAAGGAATTGAAAATTTTATCTCTATTTTCATTTAGGTGTACATAAATAGTAATTAATACATAAAAGGTACGAATATTGCAAATATTAAATCCTATATTTTCAAATTGTAACTAGTTATGTATTTAAATATCATTTATTTTTATATAAATTTTTTGGTAGGCATTAGATTCCTTATGTTTGTAATTTCCCGAAAGGACCAGAAAGAATAGATTTTTTGTCGAAATAATTCATTGTAAATTATTATTATTAGACACTGACATTTTTAATATGTACTTAATGTTAATAAATGTTTTGTAAATATTATGTAAGTGTCCTAGTATTATAGATGTAAGTAATTGTAAAGTGAGAATAAATAATTTCTAAGGTAAAATCTCTTTTTTATTTGATAGATACAAATCCTTGTAATTTTAATCGTTTTTAGACCTGCATGGAATCTGGTAAAAGATAAAAAACGAAGTGAACCAAACCATGTCTAAACCAAGGCAGAAAAAAATTAACTACATATTTAGCTCCAAAAACGTATAATGCAGTTTCGTGGGAAATGAAGCAGTTAATGCAAACTTCTGTTATCAGTTATACTGATCGATATTTAAGGACAAATTATTGACCTGTATTCATTGTAATTAGCTGTTTTCTATCATTCTATCATGACATGATAATCCGTGATTATATACTGAGAGATGTTTTGCCATTTCTTATTTTCATCGGAACTGGAAAAACAAAATGTTGTATTCACACAGCTCATCTTGAATTGTCGTATCCGACGGCCTCGTATTGGCTTCCCGTATGTAAACACCATAGATGCTAATGAATACTATGATAATGATGGTGTTTACATATAGAGTAGGTACTAGCTTTCCACCCGCGGCATCGCCCGCGCATTTAAAACCCGCATAGTTCCCGTTCCCGTGAGATTTCCGGGATAAAACCTATCCTATGTCCTTTCTCGGGTATCAAAATATCTCTATACCAAATTTCATGCAAATTGGTTCAGTATATTAGTATGGATGTAAAGACCATCCGGTTTCTTTTTAGCAAGAGCGCATGTGTGAACGCATGTATTGAATGCACTATTGCACTGCATCGGATCTGAAATTTTGCAGTACGACCGGATCGGTTTGTAGTCTCAAAATCGGATCTCAACATAAGCAAGATTCGGTATTTTGCCGTGTCTTGAAACCAAATGCATGTGTGAACACATTCATTAAAATACTGGTACCTAAATCGAATCCTGCAGAAGCCGATTTGGTAGAGAAAATTAGTGAACGTAGGGTCATTTAGTATAATCACAGACTATACAATACTATTAAAGATATAATACTGTCATGTATAATACTTACTCTAATTGCAATTTATCTAATCTATCGATCTAGTATATTATTATTATATTGTCTGTGCTATCGATGGTATGAACATGAAATACTAAATCAATTCTTTAGCATGTCAAGTTATTTGTGACTGGACGGTAATTTGGATTTATGAATACCATTCTAGATTATTTTAAGAAAGTGAAGATAATACAAGTTTAAGCCTTAAGGGTGCCTATACATCAATAATGTGCGGAGATGTGTAGCAAGGAGTGTGTTTGTAAGAACCAATCATATCGCTTCATTTAGTTTGAAGTTTGAAGCGTTTAGCGTTTGAAGCGATACTATTGGTTATATAAAAAACACATTCCTCGCTACACAGCCTTGCACAATATTGATGGAAAAGCACCTTAAGAGGTAAATGTAAAATATCCACAACATAAGGTCGCCTATTGTGCAATTTATGTGTATTTCATTTTGTTATTTATTTAATTTGGTGTGTACTATAAAGCTTCCATTCATTCATAATTAGCAATAAAATTAGAAAATAGCTTTTACCCGTAGCTTCGCTAGCCTGTTTATAAGAAAATAAATGTGTAGTTGGCTCATATAATATTCGATAGATGGCGCTTTATTTTGAAGTATATTGATATAATCTAGAGGAATTTTTAAATTCAGTGATTGTAATAGACATCATAATAGGTTTTCTCATGGGAATTAGATATTATTCCGCCGTAAAATAAGTAAGATTACTAAAAATCTCTCAATCGTGACGGAACAGACAGAAAAACAAACAATCAAACTTACGTATTTATCATTACCATAGATAGGAATAACAAATTAATTTTTTTCATATTATCTGGATTTTTTCAAAGAATTAAGTACAATAAACTAAATTTTAATTTAATAAATAACTTGTCAAAAGTAAGCTTGTTTATATGTAATTTAAATATTGTTGTAGTTTTTAATAATGTAAAAAAACCATGATATACAATGAATTTTACCCATGTAAATTAAACTGCAGAAATAAAACAACACAAATCAACGCACAACATTCTTTATTAAAAAGCAACAGATCACAAAAAAAATGCATCTAAACATCAATACTTAAACGTCATATAAATATTCACTTAACCTAAACATAATTAAAAAGTCATAAAAACAAGATAAAACACATTTTATTATCTGTATTATGGTCATAAAATTATGGCGCATAGTATGGACGGTGCTTTATTTTTCAAAATTTTGAGACGTTAAGGCTCAATTTCCTTTGGCAATACATACAAGAAAGAAATATTTCACCATTTTTATGCAGAATATGTACAAAGCAAATTGAACCTTAAGCACATATTTTGTTTACATAATTTTAATATAATGACTGCAATGTAATTGTCTTTTATAAACCTATCTTATTAAAACTAAAAAGAACTAAATTGAAGCGTAATAAAAAACCTTCATGGTTCTAAATTGACTAATTTTTCGTAATAATTATATGTATACAAACATTTTAGTAATACTCGAAATTTTATTTCTATTCAGCTAGATACAATTTTGTGACAAGAATACTTGAACCTCTAGTAGTACCACAAAAATAAGTTATATTAATAGTAAATCTTTTTTGGGATTTTTTTTCAGTTATGGCAAGAAGATATAACTATTTGCCAGTGTCAAGTATGAATTTGGGATTTTTTTTGGAATGTGAATTATCACAGATAATACAGAACTGTTTTTACCTGATTCGCGCTAAACATGACGTTCGCCATCTTGTTTTCCGTGAAATGTCAGTTGTCATTTTATATACTTATATTTTTTTTAAGCTATTGCATAGCTTCTATCGCGGGCCTTGAGCGCGGGGACCGAATCCAGAAATTCCGTAACGAAAAAACCTCACGCTCCCCACTCCGACGGGCACGGAGGTGTGGCTTGAAGGCATAGCATGCAATAGCTTTACCGCGGGAGTCCCCGAGTGCCACACGTCTTTTTTATTATTTCCATGGATATCTACAGATTATCGATATAGCGGATTGTTGTGGTACTACAGTCGATAAAAACTAAAAAATTGGAATAAAAAGTATTTTGTACGTATGTATCACGTATTTCATACAAGCTACGTCTTTTATAGCATTTCCTAAAAACATGGGAAGCCTTACAATAAATAATTAGATTTTACATTTGATTTCTTATGAAAATCTTCATCATAATAAATTTATGGCACATTATTGTATATAGAATCAATAATATTTGTAATACACAATCACATTCTGCTTATAAGTGCGAGCGAGACGGCAATACGATCAAACTCATGTGCGAGTGAGATGGAAAAACGTCACGTTTTTTCAAACTCACATGCGCTAGCTACGTAATATAAAGCATTAGAATTAAATATTTCGATAAAAAAAAACTTTAAATAATCGTAGAAGTGTTTTACAACACGAAATATATATTTTATTACTCTTTATATTATTACTTTTAGAAGTTAAAAATAACAGCTAGCGAATGTAAGCATGAAAATTGGTGGTACGGTCAACAAAAAAGTTATAAATTTTTGATTTCAAAATCATTAAAATAATGTAAATAAATATCTTGTAAAGGCTCCATTGCATTGTCTAACTAATTCTTAATACTAAATGTAAAACTTTTGGAATGATTACAATGATCACAAGCCTTAATTTGGACTATACAGGCCGTTACTTTAGAAATGTAACACGCTGTATATACTCATATATCGAATATATACAGCCGGTTACTT
>CAJQZM010041975.1:0-12827 GCA_907164665.1 Colias nastes | reverse complement strand
GAAACCGAGCTCTCTGCCAAGATCCTGTCCTATTACGCAGAAAATGCCGAAACCTTTCTCGCGCCGCGCGAGATCAAGGTTGCTGAAGGACGCGCCACCGTTCTCAGCCAGTCTCTTGGCGTCATCTACTGCGTCGAGCCCTGGAACTTCCCGTATTACCAGCTGGCGCGCGTTGCAGGGCCCAATCTGATGGCAGGCAACGTCGTTCTGGCCAAGCATGCACCGGGCGTCCCGCAATGTGCGCTGGCCTTCGAAGCCCTCTTCGAAGAAGCCGGGGCTCCCAAGGGAATCTGGACCAATCTGTTCATCGATAACGATGTTTCCGCAGAGCTGATCGAACGCCCTGAAGTGCGTGGCGTAGCCCTGACAGGGAGCGAGCGCGCAGGCAGCGCCGTTGCAGCCGAGGCGGGCAAGGCGCTCAAGAAATCGACGATGGAGCTGGGTGGATCCGATCCTTTCATCGTGCTGGACGATGCCAATCTGGATGAGGTCATTCCACGTGCTGTGGCCGGACGCATGTCCAATAACGGGCAGGTCTGTACGGCAGCAAAGCGCATGATCGTCCATGAATCGCTGGCCGATGAATTCGTTCGTCGTCTGTCCGCTGCAATTAGCGAGTTCCGTTACGGCGATCCGCTGGAACAGGGCGTGACACATGGCCCGATGAGCAGCGAAAATGCCATGAAGCTGGCACTTAGCCAGGTCGACAAGGCCGTCAAAAACGGGGCCAAGCTTGTAACAGGCGGCAAGAAGCTCGATCGCGAAGGGTTCTTCATGCAGGCGGCCCTGCTTACTGGCGTCACCAAGGACAATCCGATTTTTTATGAAGAAATCTTCGGTCCGGTTGCCATTGTCTATCCAGTGGCCGATGAGAATGCGGCTGTCGCTCTGGCCAATGATTCACCGTTCGGTCTCGGTGGTTCCGTTCATACATCGTCCGTCGAACGTGGGCGCAAGCTCGCCGAGCGTATCGAGACCGGTATGGTATTCATCAATGATGTGACAGGCACCGCGCCTGAACTGCCTTTCGGCGGCGTCAAGAATTCCGGTTATGGTCGTGAGCTTTCTTCATACGGCATTCAGGAATTCATCAATCACAAGCTGATCCGCTCGGTTTGATTAAGCCCTCTGTCAGGGGCATTTTTCCCCTGACAGAGTTTGCCATGAAACCCGACCTCACGGTGACGCGATGAAGAGGGGTAATCGCTGCATGCAGGCAGTGCCCTTCAACAAAAGCGGATAACCCCACCATGACCGATTTCGCCAAGCCCCCCTTCGATACGAAGCTTCAGGACCGCATTCCCGGCCAGACAAACGCCATGACGCCCCTGCCCGACCATGGTGAAGAAAGCTATGAAGGATCGGGGCGGCTCGAAGGGAAAACGGCCCTGATTACCGGTGGCGATTCAGGGATCGGTCGCGCCGTTGCAATCGGCTTCGCCCGCGAAGGGGCCGATATCGCGCTCTCCTTTCTTCCCGAAGAAGAGGAAGACGCCCAGGAGACAAAGCGCTGGATCGAGAAAGCCGGCCGCAAGGCGCTTCTCCTTCCCGGTGATCTCAAGTCCCGTGAAACCTGCAAATCCATTATCGACAAGACCATCGAAACCTTCGGCAAACTCGACGTTCTCGTCAATAACGCGGCGTTTCAGGTCGAGCGTCTGGCGCTTGAGGATATTTCCGAAGATGAGTGGGACGACACATTTGCGACCAATATTGGCGCGACCTTCCGCCTGACACGCCATGCCGTGCCGCATATGAAGCGCGGGGCCTCGATCATCCATACGATCTCGGTGAACGCAGACAGCCCTAAACCGCGCCTTCTCGCCTATTCGGCAACCAAGGCAGCCATTCAGAATTTCAGTGGCGGTCTGGCCCAGCTTCTGGGTGAAAAAGGCATACGCTCCAATACCGTCGCACCCGGCCCGATCTGGACGCCGCTCATCCCGGCAACCATGCATGGCGATCATGTGCACGTTTTCGGTGAAGACACGCCGCTCGGACGCCCGGGTCAGCCTGTCGAGCTGATTGCGCCCTATGTCATGCTCGCCAGCGATGAGGCCAGCTATATTTCCGGCGCGACAATCGCCGTAACAGGCGGTACCCCCGTCATCTGATTTCTCCCATCCCGGACAATCAGCCAGGAACTGCGCTTCCTGTACGCAGGCCTACTTCCGCTTCCTTCGGATTATCGGAAGTAGGCGCAATGAGCGCAAAACCGCGAAGGACGGTCCGAAACGCTTTTCTGCAAGGCAATCGCTTTCAGCGTTTGAAAAACCTTTTCACGAGCTACGGCTTCCGTCCATCAGTTAACGTGGCGTCACAGGCGAAACTGGTTCTGTTGCATCGTCCGCAGAGGAACGTCTCGCCCCTTGCACTTCAGAGACCGAGGCCGCGGGTTTCAGTCTTCGCGAGGCGCAGCCCGTCCGCGCTTGATCCCCGCACGGTGGGATTTTCCATCCATTCGGCGCGCTCGCGCCGCCCGGCCCGGGCGCGTGGGCACGCGGAAGGCCTGACGGTGGGCGGCTTCGCGGATCATTGTGACCAGACGTTCGATTGCGTCTTCGCGATTGCGGATCTGCGTGCGAAAGCGCCGGGCCGTGATGACGATGACACCATCTCGTGTCGCCCTACTACCGGCGATCTCCAGCAGCCGCACGCGCACCCGTTCGGGCAGGGACGCTGAACGCGCGGCATCGAAACGCAGCTGCGCAGCGGTCGCAACCTTGTTGACGTTCTGGCCACCGGGCCCGGACGCCAGGATATAGCTGACTTCAAGCTCACTGTCGGAAAGAGACAGGCCGGGAAGAATGGGAATTGCCATGCGGCGCCTCATAACATATCGCACCGCAAAATACCCGCATGCGCTGTGCATGAAGCCTTCAAATGCTCCCATAAGAAGGTCTTTTCCCAGCATCGCGCCCCATGCTGGTGCCGCAGAGCACGCCCCTATCTCTCTTTCATGGGGTGCGGCCGGGCGGCCATCTCGGCAAGGCGCTGGTCAGGGTGTAGGGGTTGCGCGCCTGCCTATGCGCCTCAAAGTCGGGTCGTATTGCCGTTGGGATGGAGTTGGAGGTGTCGCCGGGTTTCTCGTGAAAGACCGCGCCCAGCAAATTCGCTGCGCAACTCTCTGTCGAAGAGATTTGAGTGTCTCATACCGGATCATGTGTCTAACAGCACACTACCGCAATCTACCATAGAACAGACCGACTTAGGTACAAGCATCCGGGATGGGGGCACAGCAGCTACCACACGTTGTCGAGTAAACGAATAGAACCATGGCTTGGATGCTTCAGAACGGACCGACCGAAAGCCCCCCGTTTCAGGCCTTCTCATGACGAATAGTGCACATCGTCATGAGAGGGCGGAATCCGCCCCTGCCCTGCGCGGCAAAGCCTGAACCTTCCAGCCTGCAACAGGCGGAAGGTTCAGTCGTGTATCCCCTACAGATCCGGCGTGAGATCAACGATGACCGTTGACGAGTTCGTCAGCCAGACCATCTTCGTGATAGACAATGCGCAGTGCCGTGACGATCGCACTCGTATCGGTTGCGACAGCACGGTTATTGCTGATGTCGTAATACAGATCGCCAGCCAGGCTCGGCAGATTCCCGTCGAAAATCAGACCGACGGCCTTGCCTTCACGGTTCAGCACGGGCGAGCCTGAGTTTCCACCGACAATATCGTTGGTCGATACGAAATCCAGATGCGTCGTCAGATCGAGCTTCGACTTCGCATCCAGCCAGCGCTTCGGCAATGCGAACGGCTCGCTTCCCGTCGCATGACGATACATCCCCGCATAATCGGTAAAGGGTGCGACGTCAGTGCCGTTCTTGCGCCAGCCTTTCACCGTTCCGTAAGACAGACGCGGGGAGAATGTCGCATCGGGATAAAGCGTATCAAGACGGTTTTCGGCCTTCGCCTGAGCAAATCTCGCACGCGCAATATCGCCCTGGGCCTTGCGCAGCGGTGCTGCAACCTCGTCGCGCATCTTGTCGTGCAGAGCCGAATAGGCTGGGTAAAGCCGGCGTGCAAAAACGATCAGAGGATCTGTTGATGCGTCGATTGCAGTCAGTCCGCCCTTCCACAGAGCAAGACGCTTGGCAGGATCGCCCAGCGTGGTCCCCTTGATAAGACGAGCGGCAACGGCGTCGGGGGCCTCATTGCCCAGAGCAAGATGGGTCAGGGCATCGTCTGCACCGATCGTCTGGCGCAGGCTTGTCAGGTTCAGCGCCAGCAGACCAGTCTGAAGCTCGGGGTAGAACGGTTCCTGAGCACCGAGCTGGGTTTCGATCTCACCAAGCTGGGCATCGTGATAACCCGCATGACGCTGGGCATCGGGTTTGACGCGTTCATGCGCCCCTTCGACAAGCGTTATGACATTACCGAGAAAACCGCGGAACACCATGCCGATGGCGAGATTGCGCGCAAACAGGTCTTTTTCCAGCGCGATGGCCTTGTTCATGGCAACGAAAGGCTGGCCATAGGCAGCGCGCCGTGCAGGATCTGCGTCGATCCAGGCCTGGAGGGCTGCATCTTCCTTGGCGCGCCGGGCGACGATATCGCTCGCTTGCAGCGCGGCTTGCGTACCTGAATAGGATTTGAGGCCGTTCTGTATGCCAAACAGCGTATTCTCGGCCTGTTTCTCGTGCTCTGCGCTTTCACGGCTATATCGCCAGAGCATTCCCTCCTGCACGGAGAGCATGGCAATAATGGCGGGATTGGCAACATCACGCTGGAAAGCGAGAGCGACCGCAGGCAGGCCACGCTGCGTGCGCCCGGGATTACCTGAGGTAAAGACGAGATCGTTGGCCTTGGGCCCGTTGGGATCGACCTGCAGAAAAGGCGTGTGAACCGGCTTGCCGCCCTCATAGACACGCAGCATGGAGAGATCGATATCGTAGCGTGGATAATCGAAATTATCCGGATCGCCTCCGAAGAACGCGATGCCCTGCTCGGGCGCCATTACCACGCGCACATCCTTGTAGCGACGATAACGATAAAGCGCTGTCTGACCGCCATGGTAGAGCGACACCATGTCGCATCGCCAATGCGCATCATCTCCCCCCACACAGTCCTTGGTGAGTTTGCTCTCGACGGCCTGAAGGGCTGAAGAATAGGCGGCGCCCTGTTTGCCCTTTGTCGCGTCGGCCACAGGGGCCGATACGTCCTTCATCGTATCCAGACGGTCCAGTTCCATTCCGGGGCACTGACGCTCGTCTGCCAGATCCTTGGTGTAGAACCCGTCGCGGAAATAGTCGTGATCCTTGTCCGACAGGGCTGCCAGACAGGAGTTGGCGCAATGGTGATTGGTCATCACCAGACCATCGCCCGATACGAATGAGGCCGAGCAGCCCTCTGCCAGCCGTGCGGAAGACTGGACGACGTGGTCGATCCAGGCAGAATCCGGTGTGAACCCATAGACTTTCTGAAGCGCTGCCTTGGGCAGATGATCGAACGTCCACATCCCCTCATCGGCATGAGCGGTGCTGTTCAAGGCGACAGCCCCGATCAGGGTGGTTGAAAGCAGTAGCGACGACAGGGATCTCGACATGGGCAGGCTCTCGAAACAACAATGATATAATGTATCAATCCACAAGCCGGACCGATTTGCAAATCGCGGCGTCTGCAACGATGCGATACCGAATCATCGTTTATCGCAAGCCGAGTAATCGACAGGCACGGTAGCATCATCGCGCCAAACGTCCGGCAGAGGGCTGAAACCGCCCCTCAGGACCGATCTGACGGTATGACAGTTTTCTGACAGCGCTCATAACGCGCTCTTGCACCGGAAAAACCTTCACAGGAAAGCGGCAAAAATTCCTAAAAAATAAACGTCATTTTAGAAAGTCGTTACATGCTGTTTCGTGGTTCTGCACCGTCCGTTATCGCAGAATGTCGGGCAATCGGGACAACACGCACCCTGTGTACCCGTTTCACGACCCGTTCCCTAGCATGCATATCCTATGGCTATCTCCATAAGGCGGCCCGGCTTCCAGTCCCGCTACGAGCACGACCCACTCAGTATTTGAAAATACTTCAACAAGAAATAACTACAGATCACCACTTCAGATTATACCAAAATGTTCGACATATTTATACAAATATCAGAAACAATACGACATATTGCCATAAAAGCTTAACTTTACTCAAACGCAACGAGTAACGCTTCTGCGACCGGTTACATCAGAGACACGTGTCGGAGAGACCGGTGAAAAGACTTGCCCTGTTCCTCGTTGCAACGACTGCCTGCACACCGTTCGTGAGCCGCGCTGCCGATGCCGCAAGCGCCTCCGATGCTCAGGAGATCGCGCAGAAAAAAGCTGACAAGACCACCGCTCTGACGAAGAAAAACAAATTCGTCAAAGGCCCGGATGACGGTGAACAGGTGGTCGTGACAGGCACGCGTGAAAGCCATGTAAAAGCGCGCCAGAGCATCAGCCCCGTCGTGGTGATCTCCTCCAGGACGCTGGAGCGCTCGGGCGAGCTGAATGTCGCCAATGCGCTCACACGCACCTATCCTTCCATCACCATGAGCGCTCGCGGCTCCAACACCAACTCGCTGGTGTCATCTATTCAGATGCGCGGTCTGGGGCCGAACGAGACGCTGGTTCTGGTCGATGGCAAGCGCCGTCATTCCACAGCCAATATCGTGCAGAAACCCGGCCCACAGTTTGCCTCTTCCGGCGTCGATCTGAACATGCTCGCGGGCAACATGATCGACCATATAGAAGTGCTCGAAGACGGTGCGGCGGCCATGTACGGCTCTGACGCCATCGCCGGTGTGGTCAATATCATCACCAAGAAAAAGGACCATGGCCTGAATCTCAGCGCGCAGGGCGGTGCCAATGCCTATCTGGGCAGTGGCGAGCAATATCAGCTCGATGCCGATGGCGGGTTCAAGCTTGGCAGGGATGGGTACGTTCATCTTGGCGCGCAGTTTTATCACACCGAGCATGCCATAGCCTGGGGGCCGGATCATGCCCTGCTCGGCTACTGGCCAGCTGGCGCCGATACCAAGAACTATTTTGTGGGCGTCAAACCGGGATCGGAGAGCTGGCGTGGCCGCAAGACCGATTATCTGAGCACGCCGCGCGAAACGCGTGAGAATTTTGCGCTCAATTTCGGCAAGCCTCTCGCTGAGGGAATCGAATTATACGGTCAGGCCACGCTCGCTTACCGCCATGCCGATATGATGGCTTATAAATACCCCTATGTCGTCCCGGCTGCGGGAATCGAGGAGCTGCGCCCGATCACCGGCGATGACGAGCTTGATTATGCCGCCGAACTCGGGATCAAGGGCGAAAACCTGTTCGGCTTCGACTGGAATCTTTCGACCGTTTATGGCGGCGATAATTCACGCATCAGCATTCGCGACAACGTCAATCTGGGCGAACTGGCCCGCACGGGTTACTCACCGAGCAAATTCTGGGACTACACCCAGAAAAACACGCAATGGACGAATAATCTCGACTTGCGTCGCGGCTTCAAAATCTGGGCCATGCCAGTCAGTCTGGCCTTCGGCGGCGAACACCGTCTGGATTCCTATCAGATCATTTCCGGCAATCCTGAATCCTATCTCGATGGCGGTCCGGTGGAACA
The DNA here is from genome assembly GCA_907164665.1 of Colias nastes. Taxonomy (NCBI): domain Eukaryota; kingdom Metazoa; phylum Arthropoda; class Insecta; order Lepidoptera; family Pieridae; genus Colias; species Colias nastes. The sequence goes on along the minus strand of CAJQZM010041975.1, from coordinate 5,229 downwards.
TGCCGGTATACCGCCACAATCGGCGGGCACTTGGTATCGGAATATCTACTCGGCCTATGTCGATGCGACGTTCCGCCCCACACGCAAGCTCTCCATCGATGTGGCGGGTCGCTATGAATATTATACCGACACCGAGAACACCGAAAACGGCAAGCTTTCCGCACGTTACGACTTCACCAATCGCTTCGCGCTGCGTGGCACGATTGCTAACGGCTTCCGCGCACCTACACTTCAGGAATCGCATTTCAGTCGTCTGAATATCTTCGCCGGCACAGGCAGTGTCGGCGGTCAGCTGCCGGTGGAATCCGCAGCCGCCCGGTCGCTCGGTGCGCAGGGTCTGAAGCCGGAACGCTCGGTCAACGCCAGTGCCGGTTTCACCATGGAACCGGTGCGCGGCCTGCATGTCGAGGCCGATGTGTACCAGATCAACCTGCGTGATCGTATCGTGCAGGGTGGTACGGTGCGCGGAGCGCAGGCACTCGAAGCAATACGGTCCTTCGGTTTCGATGTCTCTCCGACGGCCACCAACGCTGCAGCGTCTTCGGCTTATTTCCTCTCGAATGGTGCCAGCACGCGCACGCAGGGGCTGGACATCAAGGCCGATTATCTGGTGCGTATGCATGATTACGGCAATCTGGCTTTGACAGCCGCCTTCAATCTCAACCGCACTCGCCTGCATCACAACGGCATTTCGACCATCGGCAAGCCGCTGCTGAACGAGCAGACAATCGCCTATATCACCACCGCGACCCCGCGCAGCAAGATCATTCTCAATGCGCTGTGGACCGTTGGAAAATGGGACGTGAATATTCGCCAGAGCCGCTATGGCGAGACCACAAACATGATGACCTATCAGGACTGGACGCCGGCCTCGGCCACCTGCGCCAGTGGCGGTGCGCTGCGTTACTCGAACTCCTGCTTCGGCCAGTTCAAGAACACCCCGCGCTGGCTGACCGATCTTGAGGTGGGCTACAAGATCACCTCGCGCGTCCATGCCTCGATTGGTGTGAATAACGTATTCAATGTCCGCCCCCGTCGTCTCCCGGGCAATCTCGTGCCAGCAGGTGGGTCGATGTACGATCAGTTCTCGAATCAGGTCCCATTCACCGGCGGCTACTATTTCGGCCGGGTCAGCGCCAGCCTCTGATCTGCCCGGCGCGGCGCGGCGCGGCAGCGTGCGGGGAAATAATCATCCCCACGAAGGACCAGAAGCCGTCACGCCTCTGGTCCTTCATCTTTCGGTTCTTCGTCATTTCAGGACGAAACCTGAACCGGATGACTGTCCAGCAAGGTCTTGGGTTCACAGCTGTGAAGATCTGTGCATTGACAGCAAACGCCGATCTTTCAATGCTCCCGGCAGGCAGAGTCCTCTGCCCGGAAACGACATGATGACGGCAGCCCCGCAAGAGCGTGCCGTTCATGATCGGCCCATAAGAAAAGGATGATTTCCATGTTCAGTCACATCATGATCGGCGGCAACGATCTGGAAGCCTCCAGAGCTTTCTACGATGCAACGCTCGGTACTCTTGGCTGTCCTCCCGGCGAAGCCGACACGAAAGGACGGCTTTTCTACGTCCATAGCGGTGGAAGACTGATCGTCGGTCATCCGATCAACGGCAAGCCTGCAACCCCCGCCAATGGCGGCACGATCGGCTTCGCTGCAAACTCACCCGACGCTGTGGAAGCCTGGCACAAGGCAGGCCTCGCCAATGGCGGCACAGCCATCGAAAATCCGCCCGGTCCGCGTGAATCCCCGATCGGCACGCTCTATCTTGCCTATCTGCGCGACCCCGCAGGCAACAAGCTCTGCGCCCTGCACCATATGGGCTGAACGCCCTTCACGCTGCTTTATCATGCCGCGCGAAAAACCGTGCGTAGAGCAGCGGCAGAACCAGCAGGGTAAGGAGGGTTGAGGTAATCAGCCCTCCTATCACAACGGTTGCCAGAGGGCGTTCGACTTCTGCCCCGGCACTGCCTGAAAACGCCATGGGAAAAAATCCGAGACTAGCCACCGAAGCCGTTGCCAGAACAGGGCGGAACCGCGCTTTGGCCGCGGCGAAAGCCGCATCGGCCGCACCGAGCCCTTCCCGGCGAAAAGCCGTGATCTGGCTGACCAGGACCACGCCGTTCAGAATGGCGACGCCAAAAAGCGCGATAAACCCGATACCTGCAGCAATACTGAACGGCAGACCTCGTATCGCCAGAGCGAAAATCCCTCCGGTTGCCGCAACCGGCAGATTGATGAACACCAGCAAGGCAGCACGCAGCGAACCGAGCGCGAGAACGAGAAAAACGAAAATCATGAGGAGTGCTACAGGCACGACCTGCGCCAGCCTCTTCATGGCTGAATCCAGATTACGGAACTGCCCGGACCATTCCAGACGATAACCCGAAGGCAGAACCATTTCCTGCCCAACCTTGCGCTGCGCCTCGCTCACGAAAGACCGCACATCGCGCCCACGCACATTGGCCTGAACGATGACACGCCTGTGCAGCGAATCCCGGTCGACACGCGCACTGCCTTCATCCACGGCAATACGCGCGACATCGCGCAACAGAACCCAGCCCTGTCCGTCTTCGCGTCGTATCTGCAGTCCGGCAATACGGGCCTGGGTGGCGGTTGCCGTATCGCGAAACCGTATCTGGGTAGGAACGAGCGCATTATCCACAATGGCTGGTCGGCCGATATGCCCTCCAATGGCCTCGACCGTTGCCAGAATATCCGGCACGCCCACACCCAGACGGGCAGCTGCCTCACGATTGATATCGACATGCAGGTAGGGCACCTTGCCTTCGCCCTGTTGTGCCACGTCCGCAGCCCCCGGCACTGCACCGATCGTACCCACAAGTTTTGCGGCAAGCTTGTCCAGCAGTGCCAGATCGTCGCCATAGATCGACACGGCAAGCTGCGTGCGTACACCCGAGAGCAGATCATCCATCCGCATCTCGATAGGCTGCGTAAAGGAATAGGCCGCGTCAGGCAGGCCCTGATTCAGGGTCCTGCTCATGGCATCGACCAGACGCGCCTGCGTCATGCCACTACGCCAGCGCGATCTGGGTTTGAGGAAAACGAAACTGTCCGTCTCGTTCGTGCCCATCGGATCGGTTGGAATGGCGGCCGTACCGGTATTGCTGACAACTGTTTCCACCTCGGGAAACTGCATCAGCAGGCGCTCTTCCTGGGTGACGCCTGCCAGCACCGTCGGCAGCGAAGCACTCGGCAGGCGTGTGGCGCTAACCACAAGAGCGCCTTCTTCGAGTTGGGGCACGAACTCGCCTCCCAGACGCGAGGCCAGCGCGAGGGCGAAAATGAAAACGGCAGCCGTCGTCATGAACACGATGCGCGCATGGCGTGCGCACCATGACAGGGCAGGATCGTAAATACAGCGCATCAGATGAACGAAACGCGTCTCGCGGTCCTGCGGGGCTTTTCTCAGAACAAGAGCTGAAAGAACCGGCACGACGGCAAAGCAATAGACCACGGAGGTCAGGAGCCCCATGATGATCGTCTGCGCCATGGGGCGGAACATGCGCCCCTCGACACCCTGCAGGGTCAGAACTGGCAGATAGACCATGATGATGACGAAAATTGCAAAGCTGACCGGACGGATGACCGTCTGGACTGTCTCGGTCGCAAGTTTTTCGAGCGCGACCCTGCCCTGCGTTCTGGCGCGTTCGACCAGCATATGCTCGACGACGACCAGCGCGCCATCGACGATCATGCCAAAATCGATCGCACCGAGACTGAGCAGATTGGCCGATATTCCAAATACGCGCATGCCGACGAAGGCCATGACGAGAGAGACCGGAATCACCGATATGATGACAAGCGCGGCGCGCCAGTTGCCCAGCACCAGAAGCAGGGTCAGAAAGACCAGCACGGCCCCGAGAACGAGGTTTTCCTTGATGGTATGAACCGTCTCGTCGGTCAGGGTGGCACGACTGTAGAAGGGCGCGAGCGTCACACCGGGGGGCAGCGTCTGACTGATGGCAGGCAGGGCTTTTTCGATAGCGGCGAGCGTGGCGTTGGAGCTTGCGCCTTTTTGCATCAGCACCACACCGTTGACGATCTCGCCTTTTCCGTCGCGTGTCACAGCCCCAAGACGCAAACGCGCGCCCAGAGAAACGGTACCGAGATCGCGCAGCCGCAGGGCGACGCCATTGGGAGCCATCCTGACCGGTATCGCCGCAAAATCGGCCAGCGAGCCGATCAGTGCACGCCCGACCACAACATTCTGTTCCGCCTGTCTGGCAATCCAGCCACCGCCGGATGAGGCATTGTTGCTTTCGACGGCTGCATAGATTTGCCCGATCGACACGTCATGCGCACGCATCCGCGCCGGATCGAGGGCAAGGGTATAGGTTTCCTCCGCCCCGCCATTCACATTGACATCGGCCACACCCGGTACGAGACGCAGTTGCGGGGCCACAGCCCAGCTCATCAGACGGTTCAGATCCAGCGGCGAATAGCGGCGATCACCCTTGATCTGGATCTGCATGATCTCGCCCATGCCGGTCGCGAGCGGTCCCATCGAGAGGCTGACCGGTACGGCGATGGTTCCTTGGCCTTTTGCAGCCTTTCGGCAATACGCGCACGATCGAGGTCAAGATCGGAGCGGTCGTCGAATTGCAGATAAACGACGCAGACCCCTGTGCGCGAAACCGAGCGCAGATCGATCAGATCGGGCAGCCCGGTCAGACTGGCCTCCAGAGGAAAGGTAATCTGCTTTTCGACCTCTTCTGTCGCCAACCCGGGCGCCGTGACTGAAACAAGCACCTGTTGGGGCGATATATCGGGCACCGGCTCGACAGGCAGGCCGGGCCCGACACACAGACCGCCCAGAACGAGCAGGAGACAAAGAGCAAGCACCGCCAGCCTGTTGCTTTGCAGAAACTGCCACATGAGAGGCTCTCAGTCCGACGCCATGGAAGAAAGAAGCGCCATGGATTTGAGCGCGAAGCTCCCTGCACCGGCAATCTGCTGGCCCTGGATGAGCTTGTCCTTGCTCAGCGTATCCTGGCCTTGCATATCCTGGCTTTGCGCACCCTGAATGACAGCCTGCGCCTCGTCATGTCGCAGGATCCTGACCGGTACCGGCACGAAATGGGTCGCATCGCGGCGCAGAAAAACAATATCCTCACCCTCGATCTGCTGAAGGGCTGCGAGTGGCACGACAAGCCCTTCCACCCCCTCGCCCGTTCTGAACGCTGCATCGAGCATCATGCCGG
>CAJQZM010041974.1:0-36357 GCA_907164665.1 Colias nastes | reverse complement strand
AGCGCTCTGTGGCGACAGAAATAGGGCGCGGAGGACAGAGCAAGGCTGCCCCGGTTTTCGTTCGTCGACCCGCGCCCGTACCTACGACTACGTACCTACGCGTGTGTGCGTAGCCGCTCGCTACGAGCGATGCTATGCCTCGAACCATATGCTTCGCTTATCCGTTAATAAACTCGCAAAAGGATATTTGCGTTACGGTGATTTTGTTACTAATATAAACTGTTAAATATTATCCTTATGTTAGTGTTATAATTTTCCTGTGGCATATTTGGTAGTTGAAACAATTATACATCTAAACTAAAATGTAAGGTTACCTTAAAAAATCTATTTTATTTTTATTTTTATGAAACAATTCCAGAATGGTATTGCATAAGCGCCATCTATTGAACAATAGGCAAAACGTAGAGCGCGCCGTCCTCTCCACCTCTCCCCGCGATAAGGGCACGAGTTCGTTGCCCCGATAGAGACTGACCTCAAAAACGAGGACACTGCAAAATTAGGACGATGACAACGTAATGACTTGAGCGCCAATTGACTTCAAACAAGTTTCAACGTTGATGTGGTAATATTACGAATGATTTTGTTTTGCACGGTGCCTATGAACTACATATATTTGATCAATTAGGCAAATACGCTGACTACGACAGCAACGCGTTAGGTCGAAGTGTTCCAATCTAGGATAATAGCTTAGGATTTGACTAAAATATCCTTAACATATAATTCAACATTTGATTAAATTAAATGACGTTTTTTTTATGGAAGATTTGATCGATTTTAAATTACAATATGCACTTATACTATTATTCTCTTTTTTCAGGTAAGATACACATCATAACAACATCGCCTTGGTTTGATATAAGCGTAAGTACCTAAGTCTTGTAATAAAAACTGCATTTATGTAGAGCTAATCTTGACCAAGAAATTTCGATATTTTATTATTCAAGTATGGAAAAACGTAATAAGACTAAAGAAAAATACACAAAGACTATTTCGAGATGAAAATAGTGTTTCTCAATATCACTCCATTTTAGTACCACCCATTTTGAATGTAAGCAACTAAAATGCTGCAACTTGTATGTAAAATAAAGATTTATTTTTCGGGTGTTTTCTTTATAAAAATCAAATAATTATATCCTTGTCTTCAGCAAATAGATCATTAAACTACAACGTTATAAAAATACTTCAGTGAAAAATTCTCCTTGTTATTTGAATAATTATTTTTCCTGTCGACAAAATAAAAAAATATCAAAATTATCAACTTCGCAGTTTATCATTACAACGACTAATAAAAGCTTGAACAATTAAAATAATACACAAAAGCCAATTCTCACGATTTAATGTTTGTGCATTGTAATGAAACAAGATGAATAATTTTAAATGCAAAATACTAAAGGCTTTCTAAAATCTCTGAAAATAACTTTTTGTTGTGCTTTCTCTTAACATGAGTGTTTTAATTAAGATATGTTAAAACTTTGTTATTATGAATGTAATATAATTCTGCAATAATGCATAATTCTGTCACAAATATTACCATAGAATAAACTCGTACTATATAGACAAAGAGACATCAAGTACAATTAATAAAATATTACAAATATATTTTCTTTTATTATATTCAATTACATTATTTCAACTGCAGTTTTATGTTAAAGTACTCAATAATTCTACAATACTATTGTTTAGTGCGAGAAACATTTGAATTGGATTACTCTATGTCCAGCTTATGTATGAGATTGCAATAGCGACTGCACTGGTAAGTAAGTGTAGGATGCAACGATATGCAGTGTGAGGACTGAGGAGAGGCTAAATATAATACGGTCGTCGAACTACAATTAGGTCACTCCCTGAAAACCACGCCACCGAGCCACACCGCTACCCCGTCAACGTATTTTCCATCAATCTTATAACCATATCTTGATTATAATTGTCCATTAAATGTGCCATGGTTTTAATGCAGCCGCTGATACGTTCTAAGATAATAGATTTTGCTTTTAAAATAGATTTCTCAAACGAGTTTAAATTCATTTCATTTTTAGAAACAAAGGCTTAGATTTGCATTATTTTTTGTATATTGTTTTGCATCAGTATATTGCTAACTATTTGATTCATATGATTAAGTTTATGTATCGTTCCGTTCATTTTGTGTTTGATTCAAGTGCATGGCATTCATTGCTGTTCCATTGTTTTTTATTATATTATTTTATAAATAATTAAAAAGGGATAAAATGTTTGCAGCCTCTTCACTACATAGTATAAAACAAAGTCGCTTTTTCTGTCCCTATATGTCCCTATGTAGGCTTAAATCTTTAAAACTACGCAACGGATTTTGATGCGGTTTTTTGTAATAGATAGAGTGATTCAAGAGGAAGGTTTTATTATATAATTTATTAGGTTTTAGACAAAGCGGGCGAAGCCGCGGGCGGAAAGCTAGTGTACAATATTTTAAACCTTTTGAGTCTGTTCATATAAAAAGGGTAAACTAATAACTATATCTATGTGTCTCATTTATATTTTATATTAAGTCGACTTAGGAGTATGTTGGAATGGCCCATAAATAAGCCATAAACATGACGTCGAAATTTTACGAAACGTTAAATCTTAAAGCAAGGTTTAATTATAAGCGGTTGCAATGCGTAGGTGTTATTGTCCCTCTGGTTGGTATGTTTAACTGGTTGGCAGTACATAAGAACGGGGCGGGGAGCGCGGGCGCGGGTGTCGCAAGGCGGGTGCATGGCCGGCCGTCGGCACCGCACCGACCCTGACTGACTTTTCTTGCAAACGTGAGCCGCGCGCAAATTCGCATTCTAATGCTGGCGAATTTAACAACCCATGGATTATTTTGTTCTTGCGTTGTTACTTCCAAGTTTCACTATTGAAAATCGGTGCATACAAAATGCACAGTCCTTTTGATGTTTTGCTGACTATAAATTCTTGTTGGTTACTCGCGCGGATAAGTGGAACAGGAAAATTAAGTAATCAAAAATGTTATCAAAATTCTCGTATTAAGGTTTAATATAACAAGCAGGATATAACATACGTAATCATGTACAGTCAGATTTCAATTGTTTTCATGTAAATTTTTATTTTAATATTTCAGTGCAAAAAAAACACCACAAAGTCGCAGATCAGGCACAGTTTATTGTTTGCTATTGTCCTTATCAGAAAATACTAGGAATATAATATAATTGTCCTCAGTATAGTCAACTATACTTGAATTCAGTAGGTTTGTACCTAATTTATAATTACGTTTTGATTTAAATAAAATTTTAATGGTAATAAATGTAATATACCTGTCTAGTTGAGAAATGAGTCAAGGGAGATTATTTTAAAAGAACCATGGCGAAATAAAATGGTTTAAATAAATTTGTACAAAATTATTACAAGTGGGAAAATTTATAATGGGTGGAAAAAAAGCCTTAGCCTTAGGTACTTTAGCATTTTAATTAAATAAGCAAACTTTAAAAAAAATCCGCTTTATATTTTTTGTGAATTTCAACTTATTGCTAGAAGTTTTCATTAAAATAAATGTCATTTAAAAACTATTTTCAATTTTTGGAGAATAAAGAAACATTCAAATCATGTGATGATTGGACAAATACACAGCTTCTGTTCAAATATGCAATAAACGACAAATATTAACATTTCATTAACAATAAACATTAATTAATAAATACAAAAGTGGAGGCGCGGGCAGATGCTTGTATCGATCGAGTCGCAATCAATGGCAGAGAGCGGTGAACTAGCAAGGCAGTTCTAATTTACCTTGATGTAATGAGTTACAAGCAGCCTTTAGGTATTGGCGTGAGGTAAGAGGCGAACCTAGGATCTCAAAGCAGAGTGGCAGGGAGCGGCCGCGGCCGACTCGGACTTTGTAATACATTCGGCCTAGTCAGCGGTTGTTGCCCTGGGATCTCGAGGCCGACCGCGGCTATGAGCGGCGAATGCTGAGCGCCGAACGCCAACCTGATTGCGCCTGAATGCCATTGGAAATCAAAAGCATTCGGTTTTAACGCCTAAATGTTATGCTAAGCTAGAAGTTTCAAAATGTTTTCCAAGTCACGTATTTTGTAGATACTTTTTAAAGTGACGATATTATTCATGTAATGTAAAGTTTTTATTAAAATAAACTAATGATTAAATCTTTAAGCATTTGTTATTTTATATAATACAAATCAGTAGGTAAGAATGCAGCAGTCATAAATATATCAAATATGCGATTCTGTATAAATAATATCGCATTAAAATACAATTAAGTGGTGATTATATAACTCTCATAAGAAAGTAGTCTGATGACACTTTAACCCAGTGTCGTGAATTCCGAAACTGAGTGGCGCTCTTTTTGCGCTCATTAGTATGGAGAGCGCGACTCACCACTTTCACTCTCACCAACATGTCTTACGCAAGCCGTCGCACAACTCTCTACTTGCCCCCGGCCGCTGCCTCCGCGAACTGGGCCCGCCATAACCGACGAGATGGCGAACAATCTCGCGGTGTTGTAACGAGATAAATCCTCTAATGATGAGCTGTACAAAAACGAAAGTGTAGTGTTTCGGTTAGTTTGTAGTAGGTCAGCGGAGTAGGCCACCGGGGGTCGACGCCCGCGCAACCTCGTCAGGTGAAAGTGGCCCCCGCTCCCCTCCCTCAATGGTAAAGCGCCGCAACTTGCGCACGCGTCTGCTTTTTGCAACTTGGCCATGGGGCCTGTTACGATACCTGCGATACGACGCCCAGCAACGAATATGCAAACGTCTGGCCTCTATTGTCACTCATGTCACGTTATGCAGGTTTAAAGTTACACAATCAGCTTTACTTCCCAAAAATTTTAATTGTGTTACACTTGTAATTAGTACCGGATCTAATAGTATAATTTGGAAAATATGAATAGTTTAGGAATAATTCTAGGCTACAACTAACAGGATGTACATAAGCGACGTAAAAAAGAACTGCTTAGCCATATTAACTGTTAATTTATAGATTAAATTAACAGTTAATATGGCTAAGCAGTTCTTTTATTTTTATGATTAATAATTTAATTAAGAATTAATTGTAATTATACTTTGTAATCGTATACTGCTTATTTTTTCTATACATAAATAATAAATATATTGACGACTAGCATCAATTGCACCAAAAACAGTGACATATTTATGAAGAACAAAAAGAATTGTTAATACGTAAGACCGTTTACGTAACTAGCAGACGTTAGATATAAGGTAGGCTAGTGATTGAATAGACTCATCTTACGTAAAAGTAACGTATTAAACGTAATAACGATACTTACGTAAAGCAAACATGTTTGAAATTTTCTTTAGTTTCACTTTATTTAGGTTGTATGAGAACAATTTTTGCCAACTTACAGATATCTACTGACAATATTTTGGGGTATAGGTTTCATGTATATGGAATTATATGGAAAAATACACATTTATTGATCATTTTAATTGTTAATAAAAAACGGTATTCGTAAAAAAATATCAAGTAATTTTTATTGCTCTGCGTCTTGCGTTCCAATAACTTTTTGACTTATTTGGAGTGATGAACGGAGAGAGAAGAGAGAGAGAACGAATGAAAGGAGAGATTGAACAAAGAGTTTTACCTCCATAAAACCTACTTTATTAAAATAATTACTTCCTCTTCAGCGTGTTCTATTTACACAATATAAGACCCACATTTACGTTTATGAATTACTTAAGACATTATTTTGTAGGAATGAAAAATACGATTTAATCCATAAAATTGGTAGTCGTGTGCTAGCTGATAGTATTATTTAACGCGTAACAGTTAACCCACACGTTTCAGAAGCACGTGCTGATGTTTCGGCAATTTCCCACGTACACGACCACTGTCATTGAACCTTATCGTAATTTACTTATTTTTATTTATCGTGAAATAAAAACAACATAGTTTCTATTTTACTATAAACAGAGTGTTAAATTTACAATCCTACAGATGTTACTGATATTTAGGAATTATCGCGGGTTTTTCATGTTTACATTACTGTAACATGTGTCATTTGTAACACATAAAGGTAATAAAGTTGTTAAAGTTGTTTTAGTTTGCTCTAGTATAACTTTTTAAAGTATATTATGAAATCGGAAATTTCGAGCACTTAAAATAAAACTATATACATACTTTTTTTATACGCATTCATTTTGGCCTTCACCGTTTCTGTGTAGTAATTAAAAAGTCGGTCGATAAGCTGCGAGATTATAATATTTACCAGCGGTTGTGAGTTGATAGGTGAACGCTTGATAAAACGAGCCGAGGTTGAATTGTGAGCCCGAACGTTGCGACAGCCTGAACAAAGAAAGCGGGGGTCCGGCCTTGAAGAGTTCGTCGACCGACTTTTGCGCGTCACAAGGTTTCACCAATCGAGCTTCTGGCGCTCCAGGATATTGCCAATTTTATTTAGCGATCTCAAGGCTAAGCGCTCCGGGTAAACCTCTTACTTTTCGCTGTAGTATGGAAATCATTTTCGAGACAACATTTGAAATTTAACACGCTATGGGAAAGGTCAATGTGGTTACGCTTAACTTGCAGTACTCGAAACTTTGATAAGTAAACTTTTATAATCACAATAATAAAATGGTCTAAAATATTAAATACCTATAATTAATTTTCCTTAAATAAAATGTTAGGATTGCATGAAGATACGATTTTTGAAAACCAGATTACAATAGGTTGTCACAATCGTTGACAAAAAAATAAATTTTGTTTCATAAAAGTAACACGAATCTTTTAAACTTATTTGCAGACCATAATCGCATAATAAAGCATTTTATTTAAAATGGAATTAAAGTAAAATCTATCCCAGATTTATTATTAAAAAAAAAGACGGGTTGCACTCCGGGAGTGCCGGCAGAAGTGAAAACTTGATTATTAACGTTCAGCATGTTTGATATTTTGGAATGGTATCCGTCTTACGCATGGAATATAAGGGCCAAATAAAAAAAAAAAAAAACCGTCTTACGCTTTTTCGATCAGGCCACGTGTCCTGACGCGAGTTTAAGATTTTATACCCAACGCCGCTAAAGAAGTTTTCACTTCAAAAATCCCTGTGGGTGAAACTCAGTGAGCAAAGCGAATTGCGCGCAACATAATTGACCCCGATATATTTCAACACATATATTTATACATATATCTACGAAATAACGTACTCAAAACCTAGATCCCGGTAACACGGTTAGGTTATCTGACACAATCAAATTCATGGTGAATTCACCTAGCCGTTTCGGGATAAAATATTTGGGGCGCCCTACTTATTTCAATCATCTATTTGCTTATTTCAACTTTTAGTTTATCTGAAAATTAGGAAAGTGAATATAAAAAAACTTTCTTGATTATTTTATTTCTGTGATAGCGATAATATTACGTTCTAATAAATTTACATTCTAAATCGTTCAATGAATATCCCTACAACATATTTAAAATGGAACTAAATTTCATGAATGAAAACTAATTTTAGTCGAAAAGTAATTTTAATTGTTCTTATTCTAGTGTATCTAGTTCATTAATTGTTTAAAACGGGCCAAGTTGAATACGATTAAGGCCATATCTACTATTTATTGGATTATTTTTCCGACCCAAATATCGACCAATAGAATTGCACCATTCGACGTCACGTGGTACAACCTACATGGTATTATACTGATAATTTTTTGAAAATTTTCTCTGGTAGTTGCCACACGTCAAACTGACAGGTTGAATTCAATTGTGAAATTATTGGCCGACATTTGGGACGGAAAAATAATCCCGCGAATACCACACGAGCTTCAAAATTATCGGGTATTTTCCGATAGGTTCGTTGCAAACAAATGAAGGAGTCAAGTTTTTCAGGTTAAAAAATCACGAGCGCGAAGCGCGAGTGATTTTTCCTGAAAAACTTGACTCTTGTGGTATTATAAGTGAATATTCTAGTCTACAAAAATATAAGAAAATTTATGAAATACTCAAATAGAAAATGTTATTTACAAAAATACTTTATGCTACGAGCTACGTAGACTTCTCAACGTTAAATAATTATACGAGTTTATTCACACGTAGTGACGAATTGTTACTATTTTAGAAAATTTATCTATCTACATATTTGTTACTGTATTGAATTGATTCTATATATCTACAAGATACAACACACAAGTGAAATAGAATGACAAAGACGTTCAATAATCCTTGAATAAAGTATTTGAAACGAAGCTTTATCCATGTGATGTAAATCCTTGGCCCCAAAACAAAAACTTTGCTGTACTACAATGCTAGCAAGGTTGATATAACAATGTTATTATCCATACTTGGGATTGGGTTAAATAGAACTTTGTGAGACACAAATTACTAACATTTTGGGGTTAAAGTTACTACTAAGTAAGTACTTTAAGACATGCTATAGTTCAATCGCCTCTAGCATAAAACAATTTTACTTACACGATTAGTGTAAATGTTTTTATTTATGAGATTTTGCAATTTAATCTATTTAACGTAAGACAATTCATGATCATTGATTTTTAAACAGAAAAATCTATTATTAATAAAACAATTTTTATCCAGACTCTACATTATTAGTTCAATCTGCACTTCGTCACACTTTATAAATTATTATCACATATAATTGGTCTAAGATCCCACCGCAGGATTAGTGCGTTCATAGTTTTTTTGATGAAACCAAAATTTTATGTATATTTATAATTAGGAGAATATATATCGACTAGATTTCCAGTCAAAATTTGGCCTTAATTAATATTCATCATCTTTAACAGCCAGCAACCATATATTATGATAATGAAAAGAAAAGAAATAGCTGTAATTTGATACATGATTCATAAATGTGCGTTATTAACGTGTAACGTATAAATGGATTGAAATTATACCTGTTTGCACCAGGCTGCCAAGGGGTTGCGGCCAGATGAAAAGCGGCAACCGTGGTTTTTTAGTATCTCTATGTAATTTGCCGTGATGTAGACTATAAATAACAAGTGAACGGATTTTTTTCCAAAAAATCGATTAGAAAAAATTTAATTAAACATGCTTGCGGCCAAATTTTGGCTGCCAACCTAGTCGATATATATATATATATATATATATATATATATATATTCTCCTAATTATAAATATACATAAAATTTTGGTTTCATCAAAATGGTGGGATCTAGTACTATATGGTGTTGTAAAGATGTTTCAATTCCATTTATGAACACTTATTTATAGGCAGTACCTTAATTTATTAATTCTTATATAATTACATGTGTAGGTGCTAAAAAAAATGTTTTTTTATTTTATTTTTATTTTTTATATCGAGTTCATTGTAAAATTTAACTAAATTCTATAAGAGACTTGTCGTTGACCTACAAGGGCTTATTGATGCCATCTGGGACAATATTAGCCCCGAAACTATTTACATAGAAAGCATCATTCAAGGTTTAGTAGCAACTTGGTACGGAGCCTATATACATTGTTTAATATTACAATTTACATAATATTATGTTACCATTTTATTTCATTTATTTTCTTCGATATGATCACCAACGCGAGAGAGTTGTTTTAAAAAATTTAAAAATTAAATTAAATTTGAAAAGTAAATGACCTATTTTACACTTACATTTTTAAACATAATATTGAGGAAATATTACATTCAATTCAGTTCAGTTAATTCTGAATTAAAATAACTGTGAATAATTAACGAGTATGTAAATTTCCTTGTTGGTTTAATTGGATTATATTATATACTCGAATCGAATACAAAACCACATTACTTTATTGCTCATTTCCAATAGTTTATATTACACACTAATCGGTTTATAACTGTTAAAACTGTGATCAACGGCAGTAGCCAATTAATTAGGCCGTTTTGTAATATATATAAAAAAAATAACGACTTATGTTATTAAGAATGATTATCATCATTTAAGGGGAAACACTCTTGTTTATTGTTTTGAGGATATGACAGAAGAAACTTTTGGTACAAGCAGCAGATTATTATTAAGTTTTTTTCTCACAAATAATGCTGCTTTGGTAAAGTGGTTTTAGGAACATACAACCGACCTGCATTTGAACCCAGTAGGGGACAATTCTTTTTTCTCTTCATTATTACATGACTTTCATTTGCATTAAAAGCATTTTTACATCACCCTGTATTATTACTTTCTAGTTTCTTCTATTACGCGAACTTGCACAGGTACTTCTTATAGTGAGTTTGACTTAGTATGATACAGATGGCGTTCTATGAGTTAAGTGTGTATCTGTACAATCAAAATATTGGGATAAAGAAGAACCCATATAATCTACAATAATTTGATCGTCTCAATTTACCACAAAAATCAAGATTTTAAAACATTTGATTATCGATTTAATTTCATAAAAGAAAATGAAATATCGTATGATTTATGAGACTTAGAAAATAAGTAATACCTTAAAAATAGTATTCATTTATGAGTTGTTACAACATTATTGAACAATGACGAATATGCCAAAGATTTAGATTATCAGTATGATAATCGTATGAGCTAATTTTAAAAAACACGGTTATAAGAATCGTCTACCTCTACGACACTGAAAATAAGAAAGTATGTGTGTCATGTGATTTTTCTTTAATCTTAATTATGTATCTAATCAGGATGTGTAATCTTTCATATTATTGTATTGATATCACGATGACGCTGTTTACTAACAATTTGATTATTTCTCATGAAATTCCTTATCAAGCTTCTTTTGTATTGTGAAAGCAATGACACTAAATCCCATGCCCCAGAGAAGAATAATGCTTAACGAGATAGTGATTAAGTCAAAAAGCTCGTTTTGATGTTCGCATAATAATATTTTATAACGTTTGTCACGCTGCGATTACAATGCAATTAGAAAGCGAATTGCACAAGTGGCACTCGAAGCGATTCTATCAGAAGAAAGCGTACATTGACGTAAGAAAGTTGGGGCGCAGTGGTGGGGCTGCGCGCACGCAGTATCCAAAGTAGTACACTTTCGATCTCGACTCGCGTCGGTGAGAGTTACGCGAAAATGAAAGTGCTATGCCATTATGGTCCACTTTCCTCGCCGGGGTCGAAAACCTCACGGTAACTAGTAGAACTAGTAGTCGCTGCAAGTTAATTGACAGTCACCCGACAACTACGCGTTGCAATAACAACCTTGTTTACGTTTTCAAAGTAAAAGTAACGATCGACTTGTATTGACTATTGCCATACCAATGACATCATATTTATTTAGAATTCAAATGGTTTATTTCAGTATTTTCTTCTAGAAAGTGAACACAATTAAATTATTATACCTTGGCCTTGTTATAATTTTATGTTTCGTTAAACAATTTCTTACTACAACGCCAAAAAATAACAGTTATTCTTAATCACAAATATAAGTAAGTCGACAAAGTTATGAAAAACAAACACTAATCAAGATAAAGAAAATTATTTATTAAGAATGAAGGTAATTGAAGGTTTAGTAAATGATATGTAGGGATGGTTCCGTTCGTTGTGGAACGGAACCCCAAAAGCGAATAAATCCTTTCTTGTGACGAGATTGCCTTGCTATGGCATTGTTATAAAATTCTCCGTCTGGAGCGTCGTTGACCCATTAAACTCGTCTGCTTTGTTTCAATAAAAAATCTTGAAAGAAAAAGAAACGAAATACAACGTTGAGGAATATAAAAATATTAATTTATCACAGGTATCTTTAAATTTATTTTCACTGCAAAATGACGAAGATTTGATAGTAATTTACTTCATATACCATACACCTTATGGGCTGTAATATTCTCTAAGAATTTGCAACACAATATGGACTTGAAAATTAATATTTATGTGAAATATCAGTTTCACATCTACTGAATTGTTATTTATGAGTATGTCTGTTCCATCGCGAGCTTTCTAACCATTTTACTTCGTTATTAAATGTTACGTGGAACGTCGTTGGTTGAACGTAATGTCCCTGCCAGAGTATAGTTATTACTTATTAATTCCAATACGGAGTGTTACTGCTCGAATATAGGGCGATTGGGGGTGGAGGGTGAAAGGTGAACGACCCCGAATGACGTCAGCGCGACCTGATGCTGGCTTCAGCGTAACCCGAACTCTGACCTGAGGCTTTGCATATCACTACTTCTATATAACGTTTCGGATGTAGAGAGCTTTTAACTTTTGTTCTATTGTTAGAGCTAGTATTAGATTGACGTAACATACGTGCCTCTAAAGTCAACGTTGAGTACAGAATAAAGAGAACATAAACATAATATACACTTTATCACTCAGAGAAATATCAAATACTACATTAAAGTTAATATTTTATTACTCGTGAAAAGGATACAATCATTTTATAGAGTAAATAGAAAGCAATTTTCTTATTGAAAGAGTCTTGTTTATGAAAATTGAAAATTTTCTGTACCTATTTTAGTTCAATTTCATCACTTTCTTCTGACATTGTTTGAAATTTTGGGAGTTTTCTTAGAACAAAAGATCTTTTTGTATTGTGAAGATTTAACACTTTTTATTTAAAAGTTTGATATTAAAAAGTCTATATCAGGACCAACCGTGAAATATACACTACACACATACCCTATATCAGGAGCGTGAAAGATTTTCAAGGAAAAGTTCGCTCATTATATTTTACACTTTAAGAGGGATGATGCTCGTTTATTGTTTGTGTATAATAATAATTGTAATACATATTTTAATGAGATTTGAAATAAATAATTAATTCATGTCATTCATGAATTGAATATATACTATAGACGAAATAATAAATTCACTGTTTAAAAGGTTTAGGCGAAAATATGTATAAAGTAAGACGTACATATCTATGGATAAACATAATAAATTATGTAATTAAACAAATATGTGATAAAATTTACACTTTACTAGTAAGATGCGAAAGATTATAAATTAGTCTTGACTTTATTTCACATGACCGAATAGATTTGGATGAAATTTTGTGTTCAGTCTGTGCATAAACTCAAAAGTTTAGTTTTAATTATTAAACGCATATGATACCTACCAATTTATGTAAATTTTTCAATATTTTATAACATTATCAATATTGGTTTTATAAAACATTTTTTTCTTCAATATCAAGAGATACCTATACAAGAACGCATATACGACGTAACGAGTTTAAATAAATAAATAAATAAATCATTTATTTGCACCATTAGATATATCTTACAAAAATTTAATGACCCAGGCTCCTAATATAGTTGTAAACTGTTTTTCAGGAGCCTGTGTTCACACTAATTTATATTACACTGTTACAATGGCGTATGTACACGAATTTATTCAGCTTTAGACATAATTTATTATAATATTATTTGTTACATTTCAACATTTGTTCATTATACATTATTATTGATTACCTATTTAATAATTATGCATGCATTAAAATAAAAAAAATAAATATAAAAAATAAAAATAGTTTATAATCCACTCGGTTAACCCTAGTGTGTGGACGTAAAACATGATATGGTGTGTAGGTGTGAGAGTGTTGTATGAGAGTGTAGTGTTGAAGTGTAGTGTGTGAATGACTTTATTAGAGAAAAGAACTGTCCTAGTTAATAGAGTAAACGTTCAGTATTTACATAATCAAAAGTAGAGAGCCAGTTTTTAATTTTAGATTTTATTTGGTAATTTGTACACCTAGTTACATTCTGGTAATTATTAAGGGCATTGTACATTTTAGGAGCCAAATGTTTATACTGTCTGTTAGCAAATTTACTCTTAGCCATCGGTACAGGGACGACTATTCTCCTGTTGAATTTCTTGATGCTGTTAAATGAGCATTGTCGATGGAAACGTCTAATACATTTATAAATAAACAATTTCCTAGCACTAAGTACCATAGTCCTCTCATACAAGAGGGCGGTTGGGTAGCGAAACGATTCTTTGATGGCTACTTTCAGCAAGGCCCTCTGAGCTCGTTCAATTTCTATGAAATGGCTTTTTGCAGCTCCACCCCAAGCAGTTAAACAGTAGAATAATAGAGATTCACCTAAGGCCTTATAAATCTGCAAAATTAGGTTGAAGTTAGCAAAAGTCCTCAATGTCTTAAAAATAAACAGCAACCGCCGGATTCTCATTGACACGTGCGCTATTTGGAGCTTCCAATTGAGCTTGTCATCGAGAATTATTCCTAAGTACTTAATCTGCGTAGCCCTGCTTATGGATGGACACATGCATTGCGATTGGAAACTATGAGAACTACGATTGCAGGGAAACACATGTAATTTGAGCGACTTATTTACTGGTTCTAAAGCGGAAGTTTTGCTGAAGCAGAGGTAATTAGTTTTAGCGCAGTTAAGACTTAAGAGGCTATCTTCAAGCCATGCCGTTACTTCACCGAGACCACATTCTGTACCTTCAAATAGTTGTTTCCACGTATTGGCCTTAAATATTATGACTGTGTCATCGGCAAACATGGTGATTTCGCCGCCGTTTAGTTTGAGCTTACATAATTCGTTCACATAGACAAGAAAAAGTGTAGGTCCTAATGTACTTCCCTGGGGGACTCCATACAAGCAATGTTCTTCCGTACTTAAAGAGCCTTCCAAACGAACAACTTGAGATCTATTAGATAGATAGTCTCGGAACCAGTCAAGAGTAACACCTCTTACTCCCGAATTTTCCAACCTGGCCAAGAGTATCGGAATTGAGACGGTGTCAAACGCTTTCTTTAGGTCTAGGAAGACACCCAAGCACTTATAGCCATCATCTAGATATGAAGAAATTAAAGTAGTGAGTCTCAGAGTGGCATCTTCAGTGGATTTTCCACACCTAAAGCCAAACTGATGGTTATGCAGTAGATTTTTCTTTTCCAAAAAGCTCATAAGTCTCCTGTTAACGCATTTCTCTAACACCTTAGAAAGGGTACATAATAAGGAAATTGGCCTATAATTTGTCGGTGAGAGTTTATTACCTGATTTATAAATTGGAGTGACTATCGCCTTTTTAAAGATATGCGGAAAGATTCCAGTTGAAAAGCTTTTATTGCATAGGTGAGATATGGGCGCGAATAAATAATTTCTGAAATTCTTGAAAATAAATGTTGGTATTAAGTCATGACCGGAAGCACTCGTTATATTTATATTTGCAAGGATGGTTTGTATTTCGAGGTGATTAGTTGGAGTAAGCACGAAGGAGTCAAGAGGTGGCTCCTTATTTTTAGATTTAGAAGCCAATTTCTCTTCTGTTTCATTAAGGGTAGCTAGAGTAGTCTTTGCAAGTTCACCTCCTACAGATACAAAGTAATTGTTTATTTCAGCCAGGGCATCATGCTTATTGGGTTTAATATTCAAGAGGTCAGCATTGGGTACTTTACAACGCTTTATGTTACAAGACTCTTTGATTATGTTCCAGACCTTCTTTGCGTTACCATTGTTTTTCTCCAACTTAGCTTTATAATACGCTATTTTAACATTTTTTATTATTTTGTTACACACATTCCTATATTTTTTGTATTCGTTAAGGGAGTCGCTATTCATGGATATTTTTAGTTTTTTGTGTAATTTATCTCTTTTTCTAATGCATCTTATCAAACCTTGGGTTATCCACGGCTTAATAGGTTTCTTTCGATTGGGAATTTTCTTCAGGACTTTACAACTATCAAGTACTTCCCGTATCTTATTTAAGATGAATTCTAATATCTGGTTTGGGTCTTCAATTGTGTATATCTCAGACCAGTTTATATGTTTGAAGCGTTCTAAAAGGAGATCATTATTATAAACCGTGGTGTAACGAGGTACATTATTTTTTGTAATTTTATTCATATTCATTAACAAGAGTATAGGGGCATGGTCAGTAAGAGGATCAAATACAACTGTTTTACATTCATTTTTGCTGCGAACCATGAAATGGTCAATACAGGAGTTCACTCGTGTAGGCCTGTTAATACCTTGCCTTAATCCATAGTAATGCATCAAGTTCAGATAATCACATGTATGACCGGTGATACTACCAGGCAATAAGTCAAGATTGATATCTCCAGTCAAAATAATATTATTAGTTCGCGTAGTGCCTAATATTTGATTTAGGTCTTCAATATATTTAGCTGGATTTGAGCTAGGGGATCGGTAAGAACAAATAAGTGTAGTACTGTTTTTTGCAAGAGATACGCTTAAACACGAGCCACCATCCACTATTGGTTCAGAGAAAGAGTAATCAAGATTATCCTTGATATATACAATTACACCGTCATTTTGGTTATGGCTTCTTTGTGTTTGGATAGAGGAATACGATTCAATAGATGGTATGATACTGTTTTTATCTATCCAACACTCAGTCAGTACCACAATATCAATATGGGCGTTTAGACATGACATGAAGAATACAAGAATATCAAAATTTTTAGAGATACTTCGTATGTTAACCGTCAGTACAGTCAGGGAATTTTTAGTAAAGCTAGCATTAAATTTGTCCGTATATTCAGATGGACTGGATAGTTGATGACATTCTATTTCACAAATTTCTTCCAATTCAGATAAAATTATATTATTATTTAAAGAATCGAATTTGAAAAACGGATAGTAGGGTGTCACATTTTAAAAGACTTGCATATTCATTTGTAGAGGTACGACACAACAAACTTGGCCAATGAACTATGATGAAATGGAAAAACATAATGTCCACATATTGGAACAGTTGGCTCTCATCTCTGAACGGATATGAATGAAGGGTAAATGAGTGAGTAATGTGCTTAAATTTATTTGATTTTGTAGCATGTATGTGTATTAGAGTGGATAGTAACAATAATTGTGTTGAATATAATATATTATTACAATTACATTTAAAAACATGGTTAAAAGTATATAAAGTAAAAGTTCTAATATTGTGCAAATCAGAAACAAAAAAACCATAATAAACCATAATTTTAAATTAATGTCACGGTTACGACATTACTACAACCGTAACATCACACATTCCAAGTATGGTGAAATTCATTATTACTTACATTAAAATCGTAATAATATAGTAAATTAAGAACCTAAATAATGTATCACTTTATGGGGAACGTTATTATATTCTCAAAGCTTAAATTTCATAACGTCCGTGAGTTCAGCCCAGCTTCAGCGAACGTTAAGCAACACGTGCGTCACTGAAAACACACTAGTCTTGGTTCGTTGCATAGAATTATCGGCGGTAATAAAAATGTCATATTTACGGCTGAACGAGCTCTTAGCGGTAAATTAGTCGCCTTGGCCTATAAACGCGACTTCGTTCGAACGATTCGCCAATTCTAGATTTAGGTTTTCAGTTCAGTGGGTTGTACTGGACGCTTCCGATCTCGAGCAGCGGCTACTGATTGACTTTTTGGGCGCGATATCAGCTTGATAATAATGCCGTGTGACGTCACTCGTCAGTCCAATTTTGTTTGCGGCTTAAAGCACACTTGATGGGGATTAATGTTTTAATAGCTGTAAGGACACGAATGAATGAATTAAAAGACAGACAGAACGGATATTGGATCTAAACAAGATTAAATTTTCTCTTCCAGTAATTAATATGTATGCATATAATTCTCGATTATACATTTTAAGATATTAGTACAGAATGAAAAACAAGTGTGAAATTTTCTTTATTATTCGCTCATTTCTGTCATATTGCTATAAAAATTATGATGATTTTGGATAAACTTTCTTATTTTATTATAATTAAATATTTATTATTGGAATAGCTAATCGTAAAAAGAACAGAACACCTAAAGTTTTTTGCTGCAAGCTTACATTGTTAATTCCATAATGCCATAATGCATTGTTAATTCCACTTGCCCATTATTTATGGGATTTGGGAGATCTTATAGTATTATAGGATGCTCACAGGAATCTGTTATACACGGGAAACAAAAATATAGTGAACAATAAATATGTTAGTACCTCTATAACGCTGGAGTGATTTGAGGGTATGTTACTTACGCCGCGCCGGAGTGAGCGTGACCCAATTCATACTCAAGTGCTCATGATTCTATGTCCCAAAAAATATATAGGCGATAACAACATATTTGTCTTGTGACCGAAATAAGTAGCAAGTTGTTTGAGGACTTATAACACTAAATGAAAATGTATAAAATAATATTTTCGTCGAGTATTTTTTACGTTACTTAATCTTTGGCAATCGTAATCAGGTAGACCAAAAAAAGAGCTTTTGAGCATTTTCATATTTTTTTATTATAATATCTAAAGCCCTCCTTTCAGATTAAGAATTCTATTTATTATTAATTGAAAATCCAAATGAATGAATGCATCGAATTGATATGTTATACTTTATTATCAGTGTCCGATATACCTACTATTTAATTGTAACGCTTATGAAGACAGAGGGGGAAGAATTTATTTATTATTAGGGTCGTTTAAATGGAAAGGCCAAACCACTAAATTATTATTTATTAATGACTTATTTGTCATTCACAAATATGTATTTAACAACCCCTCAAAAAATAACCACGATTTGAATATATATCGATATGATGACAAACTAAAATATTCAAGTTCTATAAAAAGAAGTACAAACAAACAAACGATATAGCCAGAATAGTAAGGGGAGTTCGTAGGGGCGGGCGGTTCGTAGAGGTGCTACGGGCGCCCCTGTATCGGCCGGCGAGCGCCGTAGCGAGACTCGCGCCATTCGCGCTAACGCCGCCGCCGGCCGCACGCGCCCATACCGCGCCGGCCCATGCGCCTCCCAGACATGACTGTGACTGAGTGCCGTCGGCAGCACCTGGAGCCGACCCCGGCTGACCTGACCCACAATGACAACGACGTCCTGCTCGGCAGAGTGCTTGCAGGTGAGCGACGCCACCGATCAGCTGTTCATACATCTTATCTATTGTTTTGTCGTTCACGATCACTATCCTCTTTATCAATAAGTCATCTTACACTTTTTTTTTAATTTCGCTCCGTGCATAATTAAATTTTCTCGACACTTCTCTCTTTTGTATGCGACGTACTATAAATACTTAAGGGATGCATTAAGTTCTTTTCACTTTCATGTGACGCGAGACGTACGTAAGGTACGACGTTTCGGTAAGCGGGGGGAAGGGACGGAGCGAGGGCCGCAAATCTGGGTCAAGCAGAGTTCGTTGCCCTCGGCCTTCTAGTTATATTGGACTTTGCTAATCACAGCCTGCCTTTTAATTTCGCTCTCCATAATTATGATGATATTAATTATTTTTAATATGGTAATAAATATATAAAAATTTTCAACTATTTACTAATGCAACTTAAACTCTTTTTTTCTACTCTTAACTATAGCAAGTAGCAACTCAATATTATTTAACTTAGTTATTAAGTTGATTAGTTATGATAATAATATACAAACATTGATTACAATTGTAATACATATAAAAAGATATGCAACTGAAGATAATTGTTGACCCGCTGCGAATATTAATTTGTCAATCATTGTTGCATTATTTGCAAATTGATCGAGCCCGTGCTGTCATTCGGTAGCAGGCAGCAGCATCGAGCCGCAACTCGCATTTCGCAAGTAAAGCCCATCGCCGAATGCCATTTTATTTTGGAGGCCGCGCGCACCGCGAGGGCCCGCGGTCAACGGCCCCGTGCGATATCTAGGTCGCCTCAGAATAACCTAGCGCCGATACTCTAATAATAATCTTCACTGTGACTTAGGCATATATTCATCCCATTCTCGCACGTTAGAACCCCATATACAAATAGCGACAACGCATATTTCGCAACGACTACTCTATATTCTTACCGGCAGCCGCTAACTAGGTTTCACTGTCTCTTTCTCTCTTAAAAGCGAACGTCACTTGGCAAAATTTGTGAATACAAATTCTAGACTTTACATTCTGCCACTGAAGATTAAATTCATGAGCGATATATCTTACAACCTGACTGCTTCATTTCGCTGTCCACTTGAAATTTTGACTTTTTGCCAGTATACAGAAAACTAATTTGGAATGTTTGTATACAAAGTAATTTAAGCAGAATTTCAATTACATAATATTTTTGTAATATTTCTGAAAATAATCTGAAAAGTCTTGAAATAACTGTAAAGAAGTATCTATAACTTTCAATAATCGGCCATGATTTGTAAAGAAACAATGTGGTAGTGTCGGTATGACGTAGCCTCGCGAAGCTAGCAAGCAAAGCGCGGGCAGGCGCGCTCGGTATTGCGATCAAGGCCTCGAGTTCGTTCACCCGCTCGCAATTAGGTCACGCTCGCCTCTTACCCCGCGCAAATAACTGTTTAAAGTCATTCTAAATCCGTCCCTATTTTGTCAGATTGTCACTTTAATATCTCGACATTATGAAATTATATTTAGTTTATTCAATTTTATTAATACACGGTTATGATATTAATGGTACAGACAATTTCATAAAAACTTTGTTTTTTTATGTATGGATATTCATTTTGAAATATAAATAGAACTTGCAAGTATAAAAAGATAATCTGATTACATATCAATAATTTATTTACGTTCCATCGTGCAGGTTGTTGTCTCGAGCGAAAGTTGTTTAGGAAAAGTTAAAGACGATAATAAGTGTGGCATAATATGCGTAATCCGGTACGCTGGGGAGGAAATGGGGTAAATGGGTATCATGGATAGAGCGGGGAACTGCGGGGTGGGCGGGGGACAGCGAGGCTGAGTGATAGGGTTGCCTTACCTAGCAGTACAGGGAACATCATTTATTTAGGTGTCATTCTAATAGGTTCTTCAAATTGCACAAAAGATAAATTTACATAATTTATTGTTGAGCTTATTGAACAAAAGTTTTATTCTCCTTTCTAAAAATTGTTGAAATTAAATTCATCGCAAAACTTTGTTATACTTATTTCATAATATTTATTCGACTTTGTTAACTAAATGCTATCTATACTATTTATTTTATAATTATATATTACTAAAAAATATTAAAAATAAAATACAATGATAAGAGCGGCTCTGGCAGCCCTAGTGCGGGTCGACGGCCGCGCCGCCCTGACCCCAATTTGATCTGCGCTCGCGTCATGCCGTGCGGACCTCGCGTCCAGGCACACTGAGCGGAAAAAACCATTGAATTTCAACATTCAACACTACAAAAGTATCACAATATTTGCGAAAGGTTTAAAGAGACTTATTTTCATTTTTTTTAGATCACTGGGTAATTTCACGTTTAGATAATATCAATGATTCAATGCCTAAATCGTTATATACAAACCTGACATATTTTTTTCAAAAATATATTTTTAAACTTATGTATCTTGAAACTATTGTACAATAATTAATGTTTTTTATTAATTTCTAAATAAAAATTTTAAACTATACAGGGTGTCCCACTATTGGTATACTAAGCGCGAAGGGACTTGTAGTTTTGCATACACAGATCATGAAAAAAATACTTAAACATCAAAATTACGTCAAAATTTTTTGCTAAATTTTTCCTGAAAATCCATGTTTTCTTCTCTGGCTTCGCGCAGCCGGCATATATCGCTTCGCTAATGTGAGCATTTTGTCTATGAAAACATAATCTTAAACGATAGCTCACGTGCTGGTGGCAAAGCTGGGCGGGTTGCTTGTTATGGGTATACACATAGTTTACAGAGTTTTACAGACTTCATCTATTTGAAAAAAAAATACGTCTGGAATTTTATAAGTATTTTTTACGTACTCAGCGTATGCAAAACTATAACCTCCTTTGAGCTTAGTATACCAACAGTGGGACACCCTGTATAATATAAATTATAAATACTCAGTGTCCCACTTACCTTATTGTTGTTAGTTTTATAAGCATTTTGGTGCGATGCTTACTTCTTAATCGGGTAACCTGAGATCTTTAAACCTACACGAAATTTCGATTGTCGAATTTAGGACGAATATGCTTTATATTCTTGTTCTTATTGTTTTTAACACGAATATATAAAACAATATACATTAAAAAGTTCATTGCACCTAGTTTTCCTTTTAAGTGTAAAAATAGGACGTTGACTAGAGGGATGTATGACGACTGCGCAATAGTTACGCTTATGTTATGTAGAAGTTTATGATTAAGTCTTCTTGAGTCAGCGTTGACCCAGATGTGGTGAGCCGTGTTGATTGTAAGCGGGAATCTACGTGCTCTAAATACGTCGAGAGTAGGTTAGGGAGAGAGGTCATAGACCCCAGCTTAATACCATGCCTTTTCACTTCACTGAATATATTTTTCATTATGTGAAGGAAATTGGTTTATGGAAGAGATTTCGTTTTCTTATAAACAAGATTTGAAATAACAATCCCGAAAGCTGCTGTTTTCTTATTAGATAAATAATTTACGGTATAGTCATTTATTTTATTGTATTTTTTCTAATGCTTTAATATGTGTTTTTAATTTTATGTATTAATAGAAATTCTTTGAAGTTGCAATACTTGTTGTAATTCTATTTATTACCAACGAGACGAGGGACTAATATCAGCGCCACCTACCGTCGAGTAGATTGCGACGGATGTTCCACTAGATGGCGCTGCTAGTTGAAATCGACATCGCCAGGAGACGTTCTAATATTGTTATTTGTACGTCGTAGATATGGTTTTCACAATAATATTTTACCTTAAGTAAATATACTCGAAATTTATAAATTAAAATTTGTGCTTAAGATTGATAATAAAAAAATCTAAATATAAACCAACAATACATATATACATATTAAGTAGTACATTCCCAAAAATTTTGTATTATAATATTATGTTATATTATAAATTATAATTAATATTTAGGTACAACCTTTTCTACTTTTCCGTCAGTTATAATTAAACAAATAACAACTACATTATTATTCCAATAAATAATATTTTAGGTGAAAATTCCGGTAAATCATTAATACAATTAATAATTTGTATTACGAGCTGAACACTAAAAATAGCAAGTTGGCTCGTGCAGCTGTGGGTTGGAGGGTGGTGCGACCGTGAACTCAGCTGACCCCTGCCCCTTACTATATGCCTCCGCTTCCCTCACACCGCGTGCTCTGAGCTCTCCCACCTCACCTCGTGAACTTTGATTTTTAACATTATATCTTTGATCTACAATTTGTGCTCATTTGATTGGCTGCTATGACCTTTTTACATTGTCATTCGATTTTCTAAACATTTAATTAAAAAGTAATAACCAAAAACGTCTAGCAATTAAGATATTTTATTTATAGAGAATTTGTGATTTGATCTGTCATCATATAAAATATACTCGAAATTTATAAATTAAAGTACCTACCTCTCCCATTTTTATTAATGTTAAGAAGAAGATATTATGAACTTGTAAGTTATAAAAAACAGATCTTGTAAAAGGTACGATTACGGTCCGTCATTCCAGAATTCTATGGAAAAGAGCTAATCATAAATGAAGCTAGGCAAGTGGGTGTTAGGGGGTTAGTTTGGCGGTCTGGAGCGCATGCGCCCTGCTCGCCCACGCTTTTACCGCGCTTGTCACAGCTTTCGCGCCAAACTGTCGTGAGCCGCGCGCCGGTTATAACCTAAATTTAACATTTTATCAACATGGAAGTGAAAAGTGATGATATGTTACCACCGGATAGGATAGCAGGTAAGCAACATACGCATGCTATTACATAATACCTGATCGTAACAAACACGTGTATGATAAAATTCTGGAAATTGCGGTCATTGAACTCTGGCCTTCTGGCTCATAATACGTGATAACAAATGTATCACGTTTTTTTATCAAATAAAATATTCGCGGTGCGATGTTGCTTCTTTGCACATAAATGCAATACATATATTTTTTTACAGTCTATATACCTATAATGTGAAACATTAATGTTCAATATTCATATGTTTTATGATTTTTTGATATTATTTCTGAGAAATACTTAAACATACTTGACCGATAAGTGATAAGACTGAAACAAAGGAAATTCGTGATACATAAAATTTTATCTATAATGACGTTAAATCTTGTTGTTGTTTATTTTATATATAATGACGTTAAATCCTGTTGTTGTTTTTTTACATTTTAATTTGAAAGTATTTACATCAACGGTTATAATACTAATATACACTACTAATAGTGTATTAGTTATTACACAATATTAAGGATTTGAATTTAGTTAAGTTTAAATTTAATTATTAGCTTCAAACTTTGCACTTTTGTTACCATGGTTACGACTTACGACGCCAAGACATGAATTAAATGAATATCACATATTATAGAATAGAATAGAATAGAATTCATTTATTCGTGGTAAAACAAGAAATACATACAAAACAAAAAAATAAAAATACAGATAAAAAATAAAAGATCACCACGAAAAGGGTACCTATGGACTCAGCATATGGAGAAAACAATGACCAAAAGGCCAGTGCTTTCACCGCTATTTTTCAGCCATAGCCTGTTGTATAGACATTACCATTATTATTACATTGCATAGATATTACCATAGATACAATATTATAGAATTGTATGCTATATTGGTATTGATAAATTTATTTAAAAACACGTTTAATGATAGACCTTATCAAATTATATTGTTTTAATATTGACTTTCCATTTTCACTACAAAAATAACAAGCTATTTATACGTGCAGAATATATTGAATACAAATTGGAGTATAATTACATACTTCAATCACTTTTACCCACATTTGTACGGTTCTCGATGAATAGTGACATTTCTCATAATGCAGATTACTGATCTATTAGTTTAGTTTTCCTTTTCCCTCCTCTGTATATCAATACGTTATCCCTTTTCTTTCGTCACCTTAGAAGATACCTGTCGCTTGTCCTTCAGTCTGCATAAAAATTGCACCATTAACCGTTTAAGACCGGAACCTGTTACCTCAGCCCTCCGCGGTCACCGCACCCCATTGCACTATGCATATTGCATTGTATTGCACCGGTCACCGGTATCCGTTCCACTTTCGTGCATGTCCTTTGTGATATATAGCCGAGTGGCTTCCTGGCTGACCCAAATTTAGAACATATATTCTTAGAAATGCATTAACTTATAAACTATTATACGTCTATTTTATTCTTAAGTATATTTTTAAGAAGATGCGCTCTATGATTTCTAACTCTAACGTAGATGTGTTTATAACTAAAAACAATAGTTCTGAAAATCGCGACAATCTTAAAGGACGTAGACATCGTGCGATACAAAGATGGCAGCTTATCACAATTCGACGCGTTCGTTTGATGTAAGTATTGTGTCTTTCATATCACCCACATGTACATATAGAGCGCAATCTTTTAAGTGCAATCTAAAATGTAAGGAACGTCGGTTTCAATCTTCCTCAGCTCGAGGGCTCCTTTCAAGAAATTGTAAAGCGAGACTTGACGTCGCCCTACAACTGCAGAAGAAAAAATAGGTGTGTGACTGAGTGTGAGTCTAGTACGCGACTATGTACTTAGAGTGCATCGCTCCCGGGCGCCGTGTCGTCGCACTGCATATAGGCCACTGCACGCCAGTGCCCGGGCCCCCCACACCCGCGCCCCGCTCCGCTGCATCGCGATTTTCCATTTCCATCGTCCCCTCGCTAATTTCAGCGCGCGTTGACGCGGGATGTCATAACGCAAGGAAATTCCACACTCGTTTCCCCGAATGCTCTATAGTCTATTTAATACCTGGTCTCTCTGATCTCCCTTTCGGCAATTTATTGAATAAATAATTTTAAAAACAGATACATTATTGGAATTATGTTGACCTAATCGAGAATGAAAAGATGAAGTGGGTTAAATGTTTGCTTTGGAATCTTAAGTCTATTTATAGTTTATACCCTAATAATTAATATCTTCGTAGAATTTCTATAAATATGAACTTAATCAGTAAAGAAGTTTAGTATGATCATTGATACTATAATTTAGTGATAACTGATAATTGAAAAATATGACTATTGGTAATAGGTATTGCAAATTTTTATGCGGAAGACATATTAGCACAGTAAAGAATGCGTGTCATGTAGGTTCAAAGCGCTCGGTGACAGCGACTGTTATTCTATAAGGCTATAAAAGTACGGTTTAAATAAGGCACTTATGCTGTTGTAGTTCGGAGGGCGCAGATGTAGTTACAAGTTCCCGCGGTCGTTGGCCGCCTGATGCGTGCACGACTCCCCTGTATCGGCTAACTGTGGCGCGGAAACTAATTCTTGCGTCCGCCAGTCATCACATCGCCCGC
This sequence comes from Colias nastes, assembly GCA_907164665.1. Taxonomy (NCBI): domain Eukaryota; kingdom Metazoa; phylum Arthropoda; class Insecta; order Lepidoptera; family Pieridae; genus Colias; species Colias nastes. The sequence goes on along the minus strand of CAJQZM010041974.1, from coordinate 10,282 downwards.
ACGCCCTTACACCCAATAAACTTGACTATCGCTGCCGAAACTGTACGCTTCCGACCACAATATACATTATATTGTTGTCTCTAGGTCAATAGGACTTGCATCTACGGAGGTAGAACGAAAGCCAAAAATTTCTTAAAATTAATAACAATTGTGACCGAATGCGTGAACGCGGAAACGGTTAGGTTCCGTTAAGTAACTGTTATAGGTCTAGTCTAGAACAATCCTGTGCGGGCTGGCCATAGGATCGGGCGACATGTCCTGAATTGATGAGCATTCTTCTAACACTGCATTATAAAGAATATCTACTACTAAGAATCGTTACTGATTTCATATCCTAAACCAACGCCTTTACTTAATTAGAATAACTACATATAAATTCATATTCAATAACAATGTCCCCTTCTTGAATTTATTCGTATAACATTTAAAACAGTGACACCAACTCGATTTAAAAATAGAAATAGAATGTTGCTTAAACATTAATTTTTTTTTCTCGTAATTGATACCAATATTGAGGAAATAAAAGTACTGGCCTCGAGATATTATTCTTACATGCCTTGTCTAGAGACTTGACTGATACTCCAGTCAGTTAAGACAATCAATTCACAATAATTCCAAAAGTTTTCAAACTTCGGTCAAGTGAATGGTACATTGGGGCGACAATAAATCTCATTTTGCAACCTTGTCCGCAGTCCGGAACTGCAATTAAATTATTTTTTGCTGTATGGTCGTGAAAAAAATTCCAAAAGTTCTGCAAACTTGGGGAAGTTTTCGATATAATATTTCATATCACGTATTAAATTTGCAACCAATCTCAGTGTACGGAACATCTTTAGATATTGAATATTAATGTTTTTTTTATTTATTAAACTGAATGAGGTTGCAAATTTGTAAATGTATCAGAATATATGTTTTCGAAGTTTGCAACCAAGTTCCAAAACTTTTGTAATTATTCCGAGACCACCTTACTCGAAAAAATGACCACGAATAAAAAATAATTATAAATAAACATGTTCCGGTCAACGAAAAAGGTTGCAAATTTATACAACCGTTCGGTATATATTTCCGATATCTGTGTCGAGTTTGCAGAACTTTTGGAATTTTTTTCACGACCATACAGCAAAAAATAATTTAATTGCAATTTTAACAATGTTCCGTACACTTAGATTGGTTGCAAATTTAATACGTGATATGAAATATTATATCGAAAACTTTCCCAAGTTTGCAGAACTTTTGGAATTTTTTTCACGATCATACAGCAAAAAAATAATTTAATTGCAATTTTAACAATGTTCCGGACTGCGGACAAGGTTGCAAAATGAGATTTATTGTCGTCCCAATGTACTATTCACTTGACCGAAGTTTGAAAACTTTTGGAATTATTGTTAAATTTTCGATTTCGGATGTCGATTCTGACTGAAGTATGACCATTTTGCATGCAATTTGAATAAAATTGCATAGAAATCTTAATGTCAAAAGACCCGGTAATAAATGAATTTTTCCTTATTCGTCATTTCACGTTTTTTAAGCATGTTATGACTAATAAATATATTTTTGTTTTTATAAAAAAAAATGTGTGGGAGTTGTGACCCTACGAAACACAGTTGTAGCTGTGGTTGTAGGTTGTAAATACATAATTGTATTCTGTTACGTGATGCATAATATTGTGATTTATAATGCATGCACGTTCCATTCATAATTACGTCTTCGGACGGCATTATATTGTGACTTGTGAGTATCAATTAATAATAAGCAGTCAACCTAGCTAGGGCGTTGCCCTTCCTTAACTATAATAAATAATAATCATTTATTCCATTTATGCCTGCCAAGTTAACAGGTAAATTCGATTTAAAGTACAAAAACAAAAAAATCGAAAATAATTTCATAAACCCAGTTATTTACATTTAAATATAATTTAAAAGGCTGGCCTTTTTCTTCCTTCCGTATTTGTATTTTATCATGAAGTGGTAGATTTAATTAAGAATTTACGGATATTGTGACCAATGACTCATTTACTGCCATTTCACACTACAGTGCATTGACTCAAGATTTTGTAAGGATTACTCACACATGTGCTACTCAAAGTATCTCATTTAATGTTCTATTATTAAACATCTGTTGTATATAACGTCATCGATTCCAATCGTTAACTTTGCGGATTCACGTAATAACCCATCAGAGATTTATTTATATTTCGTCGATTTTATATGCTCATTGGGTACGCTGATACAAAAAATCTATAACTAGGTACTTCTTTGTTTAAAACTATAACCGGCGATGTGAATATTATCAGTGACATACATAATACACTCGATAGCAACTAGTGATAAGCCGAACAAAACATCGCTTCGGTACATTGACCCAGAATTATATAAAAAAGGTCTTAGTTTTGATAACGCTCTGGCAATGACATTTCTTTTCGCTGTGTTAATATTGGAGGTTGACTATTAGTAGAATGCTCGTTATGATATTATGTCAGCTGTATAAACCATTGGGGACGAAGATAACAATAAGAATGTACATAGTCAGTAACACGATACGATGACCTGAATTAAAAGAATATTTTAGAACGTCAAACGAATGAAACTAAAATGTAGAAAGCACTTCGCAGTTCAAGCTCATGGTTGACTGAAATCTCTGTGGTCGGTGCACAACATGTCGACTTTCACGTTGTTACGTAACGTCGCCGCGGAGAGATGTACTAGAACGTTCGAAGTCATCGACCACACTGGCGCTTACGAAACGCACTTGTGTACGAAGATTTTTCGAGAATTTTAATAGTCAACAATTTCTAATGTTTATCCAAACTAGGAAACTGAACTGTCATGTAGTATAACACTCCTGTATTAATGGATGTCTTCTATTTCTGTATCGACTTTCTGTATTTGTCAGCTGTCACTAGGCTGAAACTTGTTCTCATTATATTTTTTCTAAATTATATACCTAAATTTCTCCAAATAGTTCTTAACTTTCTAATTGTTTTTTACAAATCCAGATCTTCAATTGTTTGCCAATCTTATACGTTCATGTCTTGTATTTAACGAAACTTATCCTTATGACTGCCATCTGCGAATGGTTTGTTCGCTCGCTGTTAGGTCGTCGTTCGAGACATGAGGTCAACGTCGCGGTAGGCACCAACGGACTTACAGTACAATTTTCTTGTATACGATACGATATATAGAGGCAGTATGCTGAAAATTCTATAGATAATACATTTTTTATAAGTAATTTGTATAGATGGCATCTTTAAAATATTTACTCGTTCAGCTACATTATAAATTTTAAACAAGCTTAAATGCAGTACAATCGAATATTTGATGTGCCATTTCAAAAATATTTAGACAGACTGGTATTTGGTAGTCACATACATTTATTCAGATATCAGTCATAAAAATTTTATTAATATTTAGCAATTCAATTCCACAAGGAAATCTATCCAAATATAATGTTATTGTTGTAAGGAGGTCAATATCAAAACAAAATTTATATTTATTTTGTACATGAATAATTTATTGATTCTGTCAGTTTACTTTCTTTGATATCTGTTTTGTAGGTCAGTAGAAAAGTAAATATTCGTAGCATGCCCTTACAGAGTTATCGTCCTGATATCGGGCGAGCGACATCAATTTGGAACAATTAGACATTATTATTTATTATTCATTTTATTATAAATCGGGTGTTCAGATGTTTATATGAAATATAAACACAGCCACTTGATCACGCATTTTTGTAGAAAATAGTTTTTCATTCTGTTTTTACTATGTACCTAGGCAAAACGTGGTCTGAATGATCAAAATCATAGAAGTGAAGGGGCCGTAGATACATCGGCGTGACACACAGGTAATAATTATAAATGCGGAGGCGTCATTGAACCCGTGTTGTTGCGAAACAACGGAAACCAGTCCAGTGTCCCCCCTCTTCTTTGCCCCGTCTCTGTTTGCTAAACCGCGCCCCGCGCCCTCAGTACCTGCTGCGAATTTTTAAAATCCTAGATTAAGTTGACATGCGGTCAGCTCGTCGTACACGTGACGCGCATGTCGATACCTTAGGTTACATCACTAGCGCCTAGAGTCGGCATATTCATTCAAGGTGCATTTGAGAAAATATTTTTATTGGTATACGAAACATCTATACACACGAAAAATGTGCACAATTTTACAATCTTATAACGTACCGTATAAGCCTTCGTTATTATGATACTCGTTTATGTATTGCGATATTTACAGCAAGAAATGTGTAAAATAAATCTGTCTTCAAATCTAAAAAGAGAAATATCGATAATGGCTCATCGATATAGACGATATTGTATGTCCAGTTTATCCAGTATTCACAAACTGGACTACAATACCTTAAGAAGGGCTTAACGCGGTCGTGAACATAATGAGTAAACACATTCATTTACATTGTATGTGTTGATCACTCGTGTAAGTAAATAAAGTCGATAATGATACATAATAATGTTATATATTATTATGCTATCCTTACATCAACGGCGACCTAAAAAGTGACGTGGCCGATAGTGGTATAGTCAGGGACAACGTCCGCACTGCCTCATTCGCGGGAATTGCAGGTAGGCTAAGGGGTTAAAGAACTTCGGTGCACTATATCAAATACCATTGAACTTTTCTGTCTCGCTCTAACGCTGCACCCCGATGCATCGGACGCACGCTTCATCGTGCGAATCCTGTGCGATTACGCGTTACGCATGCGTATGACCTAAACCATGATATATTTACGAGTATTTAGAACCTGAATTAAACTGGCATCTTTCGAAATGTGGCTACTGAATTGGTGGTGGTTCTTAAATTTTTAATTTTGTATCCAATGAATTACGTTTTAATTGAACTAATGATTGGTTTTTTTCAAGATCAATCATCATGACTTTTCAAGATCATCAAATAATAAAAATTACAAAATCGAATACCTTTAATTACACATAAATAACTTTTTAGAAAACTGGTCCCTCTTATGTAATATTGACAACGTGAGCTAGGCAGCAGCGGCCATGTGTCAATAATCAAGTTTAACTGGTGGAAAGTTCAAAGAGGGCATCGACATCAAGCAGCCTGGTCGCCGTTGGCGGCGACTCTTTGGCGTTCATTCGCTAGAAAATCGCTTTAATTCGCACAACACTCGATAGCAAGTTGTTGTGATGACAGCGAATTACCTGTAGCTAGTGTTGCCCAAATGCAAGAACAAGACGAGACTTAGCCAGTCTTGGTCTTGGTCTTGCGCCAATACACCTGGTCTTGGTCTTGGTCTTGGTCTTGCGCTCCCAGTCTTGGTCTTGGTCTTGGTCTTGCAGCAAGAGTCTTGCAAGTCTTGCAATTACCTATTAGTCTATTACTATTTATTAAAGTTTACTTTAAATCTTAGAAAAACGTACCTATTAGAATTGGAACATTGTGAGCTTGAATTAACATAGCCATAGTAAAGATACTTGCGTGATCAGTATAATGTATGTATTCATTTTCATTCTAAGCACTCTGAAACTTATTTATTCTTTGGAACACCTGTAGGTACTCTTAAAAAAATTCGAAATTATTTTGCATCAGTATACCTACGCCCTATGGCGGCAATCAAATAGTGTCAAATGTTATGATTTCGGCGTGGCGGCAACGATTGTTTAAGATTTCAAAAGAAGCCGCGTGTATCATAACCATGTACTTCCGAAAAGCGGCAAATTTCTTTGAGAAGTAAGTACAAAACCTTTGATGCCGCATTATCAAAGTGCCGATGGTTAAAACATAACTATGCATGCACTCAGTTTCATTTTAATAGATATTTTTTTATTCGCTATGTTTATAGTATTAGTCGTAATGCGCATAGGTCCAGTTTTATCTCATAGAATTCCTAAGCGTACTACCTATACACCGAACTGTTACACCTAACTACTCAGTGAAATAGCGCTAAGTCCTAGCTGCAAGACGCAAGAGTCTTGCAGGCTATGTCTTGTTCTTGCTCAAGTCTTGCACGGTCAGTCTTGGTCTTGGTCTTGCTAAAAATACGCGGTCTTGTTCTTGGTCTTGGTCTTGCAAAAACGCAAGAACAAGACCAAGACTGCAAGACCAAGACTGAATTTGGGCAACACTACCTGTAGCTACCAGGAAGACTGCAAGATTAAATTTCATAGATGCGGTGTGCTTTTACGCTCATATTTCAGATTCACATGTTTTATGGGCTTTTATAAACCTATTGTGCCTACATATATTATGTTTAGTTATACATACATAAATCATATGTCTGATATATGTAGTTGTATCGCTAATCCACTTAGAAAGTTATATAGACTATATACCTAACACATTTTCACGTCAGTGCGATCAGAGAGCGTAATATGATAACACCAAGGTAATGAGATAAAATGTTATTTGCCTGCACGTAGGCATTATTACTTTTTTGTAAAAAATATTCCATTGTTGTGATGATGCAGGACGTTTTTGATCATTTGATAAAAGTCAAATAACAAACGAAAGATTATTTTCTATTCCATTCAAAATTGAGGCAAATATACAAATAAATAACTCTAGGAAGCAAATTGACCTAACACTATTGAAACAAGTAGGTAATAAACGAAAAAAAAAACAACCGCGAGAGGTAATCGAACAGAATCGAGGTATCGTGAATCGTGTATCTAGTGCAATGGGCGGCCCGCTGACCGTTGTTGGACCATTTCTCCAAATCGCACGCCCGCTTTTCCCACAGACCTCAAACGTAGCCTGCTCTCAAGCAGGCCAGTGTACTACGCATCCAACGAGACCGGTTACATAATGTTATTATTTACAACAATATTTAAAGCTTTATAAGAAGGTAAATGCTGTAATGATGGCTTCATATTTTTATCACACTGACAACTTACGTAATGAAATGCACGTAAGGAATATATTACATAAAATGAATATTTTATACATATATATTATATTTAAACGGATTCAAGAATTCTTTTGTTACACTACAATGAAAAAATTATCGATAAGACATTGACCGGCGGCGGTAAGTATATATCATTTATAATATTAATAATATAATTGTATTTCATGAAATATATGATTGGTATTATCTTTAAACTAGAAGCGATATAAGAAAATCTTCATGGAATGTTTGAATAGATAATATCACGTCTAAAACATTTTGACAATAGTGTATAAAATATGGCAATGGATTTACATGCGGCATTGAACTTAGGTAGTCAGCCAGAATCTGTTTTCAATTCAAGGATACCTCTGCTTCTGCGTCATACACATTTTTTATACAAGCCAAAATTGACAACTTGCTCACTTGCTCACATTTGAAATCATCAGATCATCATAATAAAATTTTGTTTTAGAGAGGAAATATCTAATAATTGGTGAGCTTATATTGACAATAGTTTCAATGTGAAACATAAAAATAAAATCTGTAAACTTTCCAACGAAGAAAGGAAAAAGAAATCTTTAGGTATTGACTAACGTGCTAGCTCATCGCTCTTTGCTTATTACGTAACTAATTTTCTCAATCTAAATTTACCCTGAACCTATCAATGAATTTTTTTATGTCGGGTATACCTACTGCTTTATATGCTCCTGTATACAATCGCCTGTATGTGTAGAGTTTAGAACATATAAATTATAATACTTAGCACATAATACTTGTACGCGTACACAGCTATCATCGTCGTCACTTGTTTACCGCGTTGTTCGCAGACCTTGAAATTCGGCAACGGTCACTGGCCCCGCTTCGCGCTAAAACGAATATAATTTTTATTATAATCGCCCCTGTATGCCTTTACATAATACCTACCAGTCTATTTAGAAATGGGATCGAATTTCAATAATATGATGTCCTAACTGCGTAAAATATAATATATCTATTTATTAACTGCGTCTAGCGAAGAAGGCATTTCTTGTCCTTTCTAAAAATTTGAAATTACAGTGCTAGATTAAACCTTTTAATTTGAAATGATATATTTATTAAACTTATTTAAATTAGTATAAAATTTGGGAATTTCCGTGCAAAAGTAGTGGAAAATTTCAGTCCGATATTTAAACCACCGTCGGATTTCTTTTCATGCCCGAGTGATTGCTCTGGCGATTGCTTTGACACCCGGACAACTTTGAGAAAAAGTGGATGTGTGTGTTATTTAATATACTTACTATATATGTGTTGGTGAGTGGCGATTTTGGTGGCAATTTCAAGGACAGCCGGCTCATTTCTGTCGACAGTCAGTCACCTTCGACAGTGAATGACACCATTACGAACATTGACCCTGTACATTTCCTGTGAGGGAAAATAAAACTGTTTAACGATCATTAAGATACACATGAACATAGCGGGGCAAATATTAATCAATCGATACTAGCACAAAAGTTATTTTAAAACACGGTATTCTAGTTATACTTTCTTAATATATACAAGATTATGAGCACTTTTAAATTGCATAACATATCACAATATGAGAAATGGTTTCATTTGTTCTTTTCTTGTTTCAGGTGAGTGTGTGTAGAATAGAAAATCTATGGTGCGAAGATATTGGTAAGTTTTTCAGCAGAAGTTATGATTGCAGTAATGCGTTCTCGTTAGAGCACAATGCACCAGGCAGCAGTGGTGAAGTCAGTCACCCCGTCCTAACGGGGCTCGCCCTATACTTGCTTGCAACTCGCGAACTCCACTGCCGTCACCGCGTCGCAATTGTCGTGCATTACTAATGCCATTCCAACTGTACTCCTAATGCATACGACCGACGGACATAGAGAAACCCTCGTCCCACGTCAGCTTTATTACTTAAACATCTGAGCGATGCTAAATTATTCGCTGGAAAAAATGCAACAAGGAACATTGAAAACGCGGTAATGAGGTCCGAGACTCCCCGTCGATTGTGTAAATGGACCACAAAATTGTCACTCCTATTAGTCATTGTTAAATTCGTAATTGTTCCCAGAATATCGTTATACATATTAAGTAGTCGAAATGAATCAAGCGGTTAGCTATACATTTTTTTAAACTATGAAAATACTTTACACCTTAGGGTGTCAAACTATTTTTCAAATGTGTATTAATTTTCTTAATGCTTTATAATTTTAATGTTTGTCCTTTCATCAACGACAATCTTAGATTTAAAAATACAATGTTGTGAAAATATCGAGAGACATCCCGCTGATATTTTATCATTAAAACGAATATTAAGAATCTTCCCCAAAATCGAGATATCGTTTAACTCAAAATATAATACATCATCTATCTGGGAATGTCGGTTGCGAATTCGCACGACAAAAGGAAGTTAAAAAACTAATCTTTCAAATTTTCAATCCCTTTTTTGTGTCCAAAAGATTTCGATTAAACAATAATTCGCGTTTTTTACAACTTTAGAGAAGAGCTGAATATCGCGAAGCTTGCACAAAGATACACATATTTGTACAAAAAAATTGGGAGTTACCTGTTCTTGAAATCCGAGATCAAAAAAAGGGTAGGTCGATTCGCGCTGTGATTTTTTTATCATTGCACAAATTTACTTTACCTGCATTTTTTTGGGAAAAGGTTAAAATATAAAAACTGTAAAAAACCTAAAAATCGAAACTGAATAGAATCCGGTGTAAGGGTTACGTTGTTGATTTCTATTACTTTTTTTAACGGAGCAGATGGTATTAATGGGCTCCTTATGCTCTGTCCATGGAACAATATGTAGGTCACGATTTTGATCTGTAAACAATCAGTTTTCTATCTTAAATTGTGACTTTATATTAATAAAATATGTAATAAATCTATTAAACCTTACATTGAAAAAAAAAACGGCGATTATATTCTTTAAAAAAAGATACCATTCTCAATAATATCTCGGGGTTGCCTAACTATAAGACGTGTCTACATTAGCTTGCGTTTTGTGGACCGTACTGATTACGCTCAAGCTCGCGCTCTTCTTTCGTTAGTGTTTAAAATCTCTGATGACCTGTTTTTTATCATTAGCAGTTAACCTATTTTTATTAAATGCTCCATGACCCTGTGAACTTCTTTCGACCCTTGCTTTGATTGTATTTTTCTTAAACCACCCCATTATTGAGTACCCGATATATAACAAAAAAAAAAGAATCAATTGAATATTTGAGTATTGTGGGACTACAAACGGCAGTTATCCATATGAACCTATTTGAGAAATTTTGTGAAAGTCCTAATAAGTATGAAGTATAAACTAAACATATTATCAATAAAAGCTTTACTGGAAATATTTTGATCTGTTCCAATTTTCAAGTTTGCTTTTCTTACGTGACGTCGAGGATTATAAACTAATGGTTTTTTTCATCGATGTATT